>PVKB01000029.1:522349-676611 GCA_004027205.1 Ctenodactylus gundi
GGGGGGGGGGGGGGGGGGGGGGGGGAGTCGGGTCACACCACAGCAACCAACTTGACCCTAAGCCAACTCCTTAGATCTTATTGGAAAGATTGTGCATCCCACCAATAGGCCAAAGGCAGGGGGAGGGACCTGCAATTTAGGGATCTAAAAATCACTCTCTGCCATACTTTTGTGGAACGTTCTCACTTCCTGCATGCGAGAGGCCACCTTTTTTTTTTTTTTTTTTTTTGCAAAAAGATAGATAAATCTTTGTATTCCTGTCCTCCATATCTCCCACATCCATCCCTTGTTTGCACAAGTGACCTGTGAGTTGCTTCTCACATCAATTATAAATAAAATTTTATCTCAATAGGTTTCAAATTTACTTTATAGTCATAGCAACAACAAAAATCCTCAATATTATTCAAGCCTCTATAAAACTGTCAATACATGTATATAACCTAGCATATGTGTTCTTACTTATAAATTATAACATTGCCATTATGCTTCTAAAATTGTCTCACTGAAGTTTATGTGGCCTAGGTTTACTTTCTAGTTTCTCTCATAGGAGTGTTAGATATAAATCCTCTCCTTGAAACTCTCTTGCTCAGATTACTGTCATTTCTTTTCTCTAGTTTATAGCCTTGAGAATATGTGCTGAGGAAGCCAAAATGTACATGTTTCCTAACCAGCTCCCATGACATAGCATATCAACGTGTTCTCGTTAAAAAGTGCTTCACTCTCTATGCCTATGAGAATGCTAACTGAGCAAATAAACCAAGTCTTAGAAAGTAGTGTATTATTTATGAGTAAAGCTTTTTAATATGATGATAATTGCATAGTTATTGGGTTTATTGCAAAAAAACCCATACTTATTCTAGTACTAATGTAATTAAGTAAACATAACTATAGCTTTCAACAGGTTGACTTATATCAACTATGAGTAGTTTATAAAAATTAATCGAGGCAGTAGAACCAGTGTTAATAACTCCCTTTTGAAATAAGAGGTCTGGAGCGTCTGCTCAAGCTTTCATGTGAGTAGGCTGGTGATAACATGTTACTTTCATATGCACATATAGAAACACTAGAATTGATGCAAAGGTTTGTCACATAACTGCCTTTGAAAGACCCATTGGATGGTAACAATAGTGGGGCAACAACAACAACAAAAATGCTACTGAATGTAGTGTACATATTTATTGTGTTGATTTTAAGGTGTTATATGATAACTAGTTGAATGGGTCTAAATAGATACAGGTATAGTAAATGAAGATCATAATATAGATACTATTATATTATTATATTATATCATAGATATTATATCTACATATCTATTATCTATGTCATAAAAAATATAAATTCTGGTCTAACCTCAGACTCTCACTGATTTTGTCTGTTAGACCCACTATGGAAATATTACTGAAAAAAAGTTATGACATGAGTTTGAAAAGTGTTTCTTGGCAAGGCTAACATAAAGTATATTACTGTAGAATACTGACTTGAAATGAGTTAAATCCTTAAAGAGAAACAGAATATTTGGAGCTTTAAGGATCTTCCTGTGGGAGGAGCTTCCACGTCACAGAGGGATCAAGGTCCATATCAAAATCATGCAGCTCCTGCTCCTTGGAGAGCTCCAGAAAAACCTGTAGTGGGAGAGAAAACACAGAAGGAATGGCTAGTGCATAGCTCCAACCACGTGCAAAGGAGAGCACATGACAGGCATTTACATTCCATGGATGATATGAAGTCAAGGAAAGTGACTCACCTGCTCCAGGGTTGACTGTGACAGGCTGTACTCCTCCAGGTCAAAGCTCTGTTTAACTGAATAAAGATGAATATATATTCAGGGTTCATATTTATTTTTATTTGAAACCCCCTAAAAAGTAGACCTTAAATGTGAAATGTAAGGTAATGAATATTCTTGGACTGCACAGAGGAACATGACTGCACTGTATACAATTCAACAAGGTGAAAACACCGATGGAAGCTTCAGAAGATCGGAAACTCCTGTAAGAGGTTCTGGAACTACCAGAGAAGGGTAAGTTAAGATGGGTTTCCTCTGAGCTGGAAAACCCTGAGTGTGTCTCTACCCTCCTCCTTCTCCACCTTGGAGGCTGCCCTTAAGAGATGTCTCCTTGTAACTTCTACTAATGGAAAGACCATAGGACAGGAGAAGTCAGGGCATAAAATCTTTCACTGCTTCCCTGACAATAAGTGTGTCTCTTGATTGAATTCACTATTTCTCTCAAGGTGATAAATTCTGCATGACCCTCCTCCCAACTTGTAATGAGTCCTTGTATTCCAGCCTCTTTGAACCTTAGCTGGTATAGTCAGTCTGGCCTTGTTTCTAGCTTTTTACAGCTCTGATGGTCCAAACAAAATTTGCTCCTTATCATCTCTTCTCGCTTCCCTTTCACTCCACATTTGAGAGGCCAAGAAAGTCAGCTCATGAGTCAAGGATGGGACAGTGCCAGAAGAGAGACAAAAAAACAAGCTATCCCATCATCCTAGCTGCTGGTCTCCAAGATGGCAGCACGGATGACCTAGGAGAGGCATGTTTGCTGGAGTTTGTGTTACCCAACTGGGATTTGGGGATGAGAGAAAGATGTATGCAGCAAGACAAAGGACTTGCTGTGGGATGGGCATTTTGTTTGCACAGTGTTGGGCCTGGCTCATTTCACAGACTCACTGCAGCTGAGAATGTAATAGTGTCTAATGACATTTGAGGAAAACACTGCTGGCCCACGTCTCCACATTTTGGACTTTGGGTAATGTTCACAGAACAGGATAGGAAATTATGACAAAAAGTTGTTATCTCCCCTAAGAAAGAACCTCAGTTTTACTAATAAGTTAAGCACAACAGAAGTTATTTGGAATAGAACATTTTTGAAAACGGAAATGTCAAAAGCCTTTTTAAAAGAATGTTTCTGTTGTATTCTAGAGAGGCGGCCTTCCTCAAGCTCTCTGCTACTAATTTGCTACAACATGCATGAGAAACCACTGTGGGAATCCTTCCAAATGGATTGATGCAAAACTGGCCACTAAGCCAAAATGTTCGGTAGGACAAACTAGCTCTATTCAAGGAGAGGCCTCTCATTAAGAGCTGGGGAGAGGAGGGCCTCAAATACAGGCATTCGTGAACTCAGAAAGTGCAGCTGAAGATAGGGCTTGGGGGAGTGTTCACTTCACTGGAGTTATTACACTATCACGATAAAACTATACAACAAAACAAAGAAGAATGATGTCAGATCAATGCTATGTTCCAAGATCAAAATTAGGGGTCTAAAAATAGCCATGGATGAGCTCCCCCTGAACAGAGAGTACCCCAGTGCTATACAAGAATGCCTCAAGACTAAATCCAATTTATATATTTTTTTGTTTGTATAAAAGTAAGGATACCCCAGCTCTTAATACCAGCAGTCTCTTTCCTGAAGAATCTTGTTCAGTTAGGGGAAAGTTTCCTGACCTCATCACAAATAACAATTCGGTAAAATTATGATGTCCTACGGTAACTGACTTTGCATTCTAAGGCCTTTGGCATCCTCCTCCTTGGCCTTTACCCACCCTATGCCAGTTGTACTGTGCCACCTTACCTCTGTTGACAAGAACACAAAATATTCCCAGACATCACCAAATTGTCTCTTCTGCAGACTACTGGGTGTGAACTCTTGGTGATTCATTTATGGCAGGAAAAATCCCAGCTCTCTTTTTCTGTATTTTTACAATGCTGGTTTGGATTTTCTGTTTCTGAGTCTTACCTCTTGACGGCCACTCACCTCTCTCCAGTTTGGAGAAAGCCTGTGACAAAGGCTGCACATCTTCAATGGGCAATTTGTAGACCAGGAGGGAGGAGTACCTGCAAAGAGAAGAGCTACTCAGCTCCAGGCTGCAAGGTTGCCACCTCTGTGGAGTGCATGTCTGAAAAGGAGAAGCGTCCTGACAAACATTTGTTTAAATATATGTCGCTGCACGGTCTTGCCAGCCACCATAGTGTAAATGTAGTTTGATCAACTCGAATTCAAACTACAAAGAAGATTGGGAGACAGGAGAAGAAATCAATAACCTTCAGAAGGGTGCAAACAAGATTACTTTTCTATTTCCTCAGAAAGAGGAAAACATTATTTAAGCAAACACGGCTAAGTTTAACTCTAGTCTCTGTTACTTTGGTACTACCTTACCTACCCGAGCCTCTCTTACTACTATGGATACTGCTAAAAATGCTAAGAGACATGATCCACTGAGCTTTGACTGATGCTTGCTTCTGTGGCACAAGCTGCGTCCAGGGGTCTCCTTAAAGAGAATCTGGTTCTGCCCTCTGCAGAGGCCCTCTGGGAGGACACAAGCACCTGTACATCTTAGGGCGTGGCCTGTTACACGTGAATCCTAATTCCCTTAAAAGCACCAGCCTCCAGGTACTCTCTGTTGTCTCCGTTTTGTCCTGTGGTAGCCTTCGGAGTGGAACCTTTCTTAATCATTAGGGAACTCACAGTTCTCAGAGAATTAACATCGAACAAACAAAAAAGACTAAGAAGATAAAGCTTTTATGCCTCACCACCATAATAGGAAAATCAACTAAGACCAAGAAAAAGCAACACTTGTTTACCTTTCCTGCCGAGCAGCTTGAGGAAAGAGCCTCAGAATCTCTTCATGAAGGGACTCTGCCTGTGCTGGGGTCCCCACCTTCATCTCCAGCAGGTAATCTTTGCCAAACTTGCTCTTCAGGTGTTGGATAGAACCAATACACCTGGAGATGGGAGGTGGATGAAGTCAAGGGAAAGCTCTGTGGCCAGTGTTCTTCAGCCTCTGGAGCTCTAGGACAGCTCCTCCTCTCCCCGAGGCAGAAGCAGCCTCTCTTTCTCCCAGGGGAACAATCCTCTATCTCAGTGTGTCATCTGGGCGCCCAGTGCCCTTTTGACCAGCACTTACCTCAGCCTTCCGGACACCATGATGGCCACACGGTCACACACAGCCTCAGCCTCTGCCATGTAATGGGTGGTCAGGAGGGCGCCTCTCTCTGTGTTTCTGAAAGTGGCCTGGATTGCCTGCCTAGAGTTAAGGTTGAAGAATATTATTAAATGAAGAAAAAGCGCAAAGGTATTGTGGAGCTTTCTTAAAAGAAATTTCCATTATCATGACCATTTCATTGTTCCATTATGGAACCATTAGTGAGCTCAGATTAGACCAAAGAACAGGATGGCGGAAGGGAAGACAGGCAGGGAATAACCGAATTCTTGGTTATCATTTAGCAAATAGTTTGGCTGGACATAGAGGATGCTACTGGGTAAGTACTGTTTAGCAACATCCTAAATTTCAAGAGTACTTCTGAGAAGGCAGACAGAGGACAAAAATACAACCTAGTAAAACATGTGACAACTCGGAAACTCGTGGCACATACCACAAAGATCCAGAATAGCATATTTCAGCAAGTTCCTAAAGTAATTAAGAATATGCTGAAGATTTGGAATATTTCTTTCATTCTCCATAAGAATTGTATGTCAGGTGATGCTTCCGGAAGTTTTAAAGTTTACTAATTGATTTATGTGACTTTATGTCCCAGAAGATCTATGAAGAGAATAAAATTCTTAGAATATGTCTCAAGTTGAAGGAATATTTTTTTCTCCTCAACAAAAATAAGCAGTTGAGACATAAAATCAGATGTGTTTCCTTACTGTTGCTTTTCCTGCTAATGTATATGAGTAAACAATGACCTTGAAGATCAGTTACTACAGGATCCATTCTTCTGCATGTTTATTTTCTCACCACATCTGCTGCTGCCCTTCGGGGTCCATCCCAGTGGATGGCTCATCCAGAAGCACCACTGACGGGTTCCCCAGGATGCTCAGCACGAAGCACAGCTGGAACAAGAGAGACAGGTGGGCACCGCTGTGTGGGGCACACGGAGCCCCACGGAGCCCTCCAGTACCTTTCTCTTTACTCCCTCTGACAAGGTCTTCACGGGGGCCTTCAGCTGGTCCTGCAGCTTGAGCGCGTCCACCAATCTGAAGAAGATGAAGTGAATCACTATTACTCAGGAACCATCAGGGATGGAGAAGAATAAATAAATGAGAAAAAAACATTACAAATGAGAAACATTAAGAGTCACCTGTGACGTCACTACTTTGAAACGACCTAAGTTGCTGTGGTTTAGATGCAGTTTGTACCTCAAGCACTCGTGTTGTGAAAGCTTGGCCGTTACTATGGTGAAGAGATGGTGGGGCCTAGTGGAATGTCTTTCGGTCATCAGGGTGTGGTCATGTGATCTCCACGTATTTCTCTCCTGCCATAACATTATCCACTGGTAGGCCCTCATTACAAGCAGAAGCAATTGGGTTGCCCAATGTTGGGCTTTCACTTTCCAAAACCATGAGCCAAATAAATCTCTTTTCTTCAAGAGTTTGTAGCCTCAGGTGTTTCAATATAGTAATGTAAAACTGACTGATACAGGTAGTTGAGAAAATTTTCTTGAATATCACACTCGTATTTTCAATGATTTCTTCCCTCGCCAAGAATAGTCAGGACTGGAGGAATAGCACAGCAGTTGGAGAGCTTGCCTAGCTAACATAAGGCCCTGGGTTTGATTCCCGAACACCCCATAAGCCAGGTATGGTGACTTATAATGCCTGTAATCTGAACACTCAGTAGGCTGAGGCAGGAAGATTGCCATGAACTTGAGGCCTAAGCTACATAATGAGTTCAGGACCAGCGTAGACTACAGAGAAAAACCCTGTCTCAAAAAAATTCACACAAGCCAAGGAGTTATTTGTTAGAAATTTCATTCTTTAATTTTTTAAAAATTTTGTGTGAACTCCATTAATATTAGCTCCCCCTCTCCCCCCCAACCCCCCTGTATAGAAGTAGTGTGGCTCTCTTTCATACCCTGTAATGGTGACGGTGGCATCCTTTTTCTTCAGCCCCTTCATGGTGGCATACACCTCCAAGTGTTCCTGCACCGACAGGTTGGGCCACAGCGCATTTTCCTGAGGACAATACCCTAGGAACCCCAGGGGGTCCCCTTCACTGCTCTTCTTCAAAATCACCTAAACAAGAAAAGATTTTTGGTTCTTCTCAGTATTGTGTGTGTATGTACATGTATGTGCGTACCCACACGTGGGTGTACTCTTCAGTGATGTTCTCGTTACAATAGACACAAAGACTATAAAATTAGTGTAAAAATAAAATTTGAAAGTAAATAAATACAGCTCTTGGAAAAAACGATGAAATAATAACTTAAAAAGCAAATAATCCACATTTTATATTCCTCCATCATAGTTTAAATGTGTTACCAAGTTTATCCCTGCAGTTTGAATTCAAGGTTGTTTATTTGGATGTTTGTTGACTTTATTCATTAATCCAAAACATTCACAAGAACAGATCCTTGTTAAGAACTATATTTTCCAATAATTCATAGTTATCTCACAATAAGGCAATAATAGTTGTTAGTCAAGGGCAGTTCTCCTCACAGGGCACATTTAGTAATGTGGGAGACATACCCAGTTGTCACAATTTATGTGAAAATCTGGTAGGAGGAGGAGTTTTGGCATCCAGTAAAAAGAGCTAAAGAAGCTGCTAATATCCAACTACACACAAGTACTAGCCAGCTCAAATATCAACAGATTCAACATTGAGAAATCCTTTAGTACGCAATAACTGAAAAGCCTTTATGGCTGGTGCCAAAAATGCCATCAATTCATGACAGCATCTCTCATTTTTAGGATCCAGGTGCTGCACTGTTCAATATCTAGAACAGTTAATGGATTCTCAGTGGCTGCTGTGGGATAGAGCTTAAGTGTCTCTAGAAACCTTATTTGGGTTACTGCAAGCTCTATCATTCTTGCTTTACCCATGAAAAAACTAACATACTCATGAATTAAGGCATGTTAAAAAAAATCTAACAGTGGGCTCTTTCTTCAAAACCCAAATCTTTGGTGATGATGCTCTACTGTATCTCCCCAGTAAAAAGGAGAAAAAAGAACAAGTTAATTTGCCTTGTAGTTCTTTCACTCTAGAGGAAGAAACAGAAAATAAACAAGTAAACCTATGTGTGAACTAATTAAAACCTCTGTTTCATGCTTTCAATGAAGTAAATGAACTTAAGAATGATATGGAAATTTTAAGTTAGCAAATAATGCAGCCTTCAAAAGGTACATGGAGACAGGCAATCACAATGAAAAGTTTAGGGCCAGTTACTCCAGCCACCGTGAGATCTAACCCAAGGGGGTGCAGGATGTGACCAGCAGTCAACAGAGGCCATATCTTGCAAGGCCTTTGGCAGCATGGTCAAGATGTTGAATCAATTCTGAGTCAGAGGTTCATAGGAGAGTGTGACAGGGCCTCGTCTGTATTTTGAGAACTACCCTAGCTGTTGTGTCAGACCAGGGTGGAAATGGAAAAATAGAGGAAAAGTCTGCAGTGATTGTTGCCATGGTGCAGCTATTCTTCATGACACTTCCTCTAACCTTAACCTTGTTCTCTAACCAGTGGTTGACCCAACTTGGCCTAGTCAAATGGAATTTATATTATTCTGGTTTTGTTTCAGGATTCAGACATTAATTAGTGTTGTTCATACCTATGTGGCTTATTGTCTTAACAGGCTCTGGATCTTTCAGGATCAGCTCAGCATCAGTATTGCTCCTCAAGAATTTCAATGAGTCTACAGCAGGGCTCTCCAGCTTCTGGGTTGTGGACCAGCAGTGGAAGGACCTGGCCACCGGAACGGATGAGCAGCTAGCAGTGCAAAGTGAGAGCACAGCTCCACGTCCTGACAGCGTGCCCTCCTATTAGGTTCTACTGCTGCTGTTGATTGACAGGAGGTGGAGCTTCCTTCCTCGCTCCCCTCTTGCTGCTGCCCTTCCAGGGCCTACTGCATATGTACATCACCCCTATTCTTGAGAGAATTATCTTCAACTGAACTAGTCACTGGTATCAGAAATGTTGGAGTTAACTGATCTAAAGTAGTAGACCGTCTGCTGCCAACTTCTCTTATTGGTCACATCATTACATTCATTGGTCCAGGAGGTGTCCCAAAAATTACAGGAAAGTTTCCGTTGGATAGGCTGTTTGTAAAGACCTATGCAGGCCTGCTTGCCAACAGATTCTTATTGAGACAAAAGGTCACATATAATCTTTAATTACAGCATATCTGGGGAAGGGTAACTAAATACAGACACTCCTAGCTATAATTACATTAGAAGGCCTTACTGTTCTGACAGTGGCTTTCTGGTGTGACACTGGATGAGACAATCAAGTCAACAAGTTCTTGGTAAAGATAAATTACCAAGGAATAGACCTCTGATCAGGGGCATGTATTTCTATACAAAATGTCTATTTTTAACTCCACAAAGGCAATGGCAAAAATGATATTAGCCCTTCTCAGAAATTAATTTTTATTAGAATTAAGGAGAAAAAAAAATCTAATTAATCCTCTTCATTCACTGCCTAATTCACAGTAGCTGATTAAGGAGTATCCATACATCTTATGATTGTTATCAATATTGCAAAATATTTGCACTACACAGCATTCATGACCATGTTTTCTGTATGTTTTACTGACCTGACCTGCGGTTGGTTTTGTGTCTCCAGTGATCATCTTAATTATTGTACTTTTACCAGCTCCGTTGTGTCCCAATAATCCTAAAACTTCACCTGGAAAAAGAAGGTATACTCAGGGACAGGCAGATAATTAAATCAAAATAAAAACAACCCAGACATGGCAGTGCATGCCTGTAAACCCTGGGAAACTGAGTCACGAGGATCCAAAATTCAAGCCTAGCCATGGCAACTTAGCAACTTAGTGAAACTTTGTCTCAAAATTTAAAAATAAAGATAAGAAAGGGCTAGGAATGTAACTCACCGAAAAGGCCCTAGATTCAGTCTCCATTATAGCAATCAGCTAATCAACCAATCAATCAATAAATATTAAGAACAAAAGTATATATGATTTGTGGACTCTGAGTGTTCAGCATTCCATGGAATGTACCATGAACATTATTTTGCTGTTGGAGAATGTGCACGCACGCACTCACACACACATGCACACACACACATACCTGATTCTATTAATTGCTTTAATTTATAGATGAATAAGCTGAGACTGTCTGCATAATTTGTCTAAAATCATTTAGCCGGTAAGAGGCCAAGCTGGAACTTGAAACAAATATGGATTCCCAGGTTTGTTGCATTTAACCAACCCTTCCATAGCATGTGGTGATATTTTTCTTTAGGAAAGAAGAATGTGCTCTTATGCTTCCGTTGCTTTGGATTCCTCATGAAATTAGGTTACTCTAACTAACATCTATGAGGGGTGCAGTTGTAGCTCCAGGGGAGAGCAAAAGCCCAGTGTGTGCAAAGTCTTAAATTAATCCACAGCACCACAAAAACAATTGAAAGTTGAGCATCTTCAAGAGAAAAATTAAATCTCTAGCATCTGCTTAACAGAAAGATGGCTTTTTGCCATTCTTGTTTTGTTTCAATAGACACCTGAGTGTCCTCCTGTGCAAGGACCAATGGTCATGAATAAGCAAAGGCTCATACAGGAAAAGGAGCAGTTTTGGCCTGCTGGTGAGCTGCCTGCTTTTCCTGTTCTCAGCAGAAGACCCCCAAATCAGAAACTTTGCCCCATTTTGAACAATTCAGTGTCCAGACACCAGGATCGCCAGCAGAACTGCTGCACCCAACCTTTCTTAACAGCAAAAGAGACATTTCTTGTGGCAATTTTCTTCTTCCTTTTGGAAAAGCAGTTTTTCCTTTGGCCTGCATACTCCTTTCGTAAACAGCTGGCAATGATGACTGGTTTCTGCAAAGAAAGGCCCATAGCGAAGGGACATTATTCTCACCTTGTAGAGGAAGGCCCCATAATCCCTTTCAGCAAACATTTCCTTATAAAAAAATCATAAATCAAATCATTCTTCCCCTTAGAAAGTGAGTATTCCTCCAGGGAAAGGACATTGGCACTGTTGCCTATGATTTGTGCCTGGCTTTGTTCAGAGAGAAGAATGAAAATATTGACTAAATCGATAGATTGGTTAAAGCACACAGTCCCCCACATACACACGCATATAAACACATAAATAGCAGATAAGCACCCTTTCTGAGTTTCTTCCAAGAAGCTTTATTGAGTTATAAAACTCAGACAATCTCCCTTAAGCTTTATAATATTTAGCTGCACTTATCTCAAAGATAAATTTTCAAGTGAACCTATGAATGTATCTACATCACTCTCTCAGCTTGGTAGGTGCTGCACACATCGATAGATGTCAAGTAATATACTGAAAGAGTAAAGATGGAAGCGCCTCAAGGGCTCTTCCGAAGTTGCTCACTTTACCTGATGGGCAAAATTAATTATGCGATGTAATAATATTTTTGGAACTCCTACCTCCTCCTCCTCCTCGACAGCCATAGCATTTGCTGCTCTCACTCTTTCTGTCTGAACATCTTCCTCTTCTCCCTTGGTTTCTTCTGGGTTTGGAAACACATCATTCCTTCTTGGAGAAATTCTAAAATCAGAATGACATGAAGTTGATGGGTCTCTGCTAGGATGCTTGTGGCAAGAGTAACCAAGACATCCCCAGTCATTTGACGGGAAAAGCACGGGACAATCTCTGGTCTCATCCTCTCTTTTTTACCTTTCACACCGTCTAGCTGCCACTGAAGAGTCAAATGATGTTACTCTTAAATCTTTCAAAAATTTTTACCTGTTTAATTCTCTTTTTGGCTGATGATATTTTTTCAAGTACTAAATTAATGCATACCTTTTGGCAAAGGATTTTGTGGCAAGGCTTTAAGAGAAAGGTAATCTAGAAAATAATTCTGACCCATGTATTTCGGAATTCTAAAAGTTTCATGAGAATTGTGGGTCAGAACTTTCGGAGACAAAAACCCAGACATCTAATCACCTCTTGAATGATGACTCAGTCACTGAGTACTATCACCTCTTGAAAATTTGTGTCAGAATCATTCTTTCCTCACTAGTGTTTTTGTTTTCTCCATCCTTTAATTATCGAGTCTTCCTCATTTCCTATCTTTCCTTTGAGACACCCTCTAAGCAACTGGGTCCTCTGATTTCCTACTTGACCACTAAAATTAAATTTGAACTTGATTTACATTTTGTGGAACAGACAGTGTGTTCAAGGAGCCTTTGGTCTTGGTTTCACATTCTGTAACTTGGAAGAACTACCCTACATTTTCCTATTTCAACATTCTCCAGTATCCAGATTCAATTTCATTTTCCATTAACCTCTAACACAACCTCCAAGTTCAATCTACCTGTCTTTTCATACCTCCAGGAAGAAGTCATGATCTCAACTTTTGATGCTCACAATAAGCGCTTTCCTTGATTGGTTACACTTATACAATTGTTTGTCTACACTTGCCAATTATTTTAGAGATGCTATCTCCTGACAATAACTTGCAGGTATACCAGTAATATTACTGTCTGCCGTAATGTTTCAGTGTCTCATCTGTGCTATTGTGCACTCTCTCGATAAGAGTGTAAACAGTAATACAATATAAATTTTAATCATTTTGTATGCAGCAACATCCCCTTAAGAACAAACCAGGGCGCTATTTTTCTTTAATTAATGTTGACATATTAAAATAACTTTAAACAATTGATATTAACAAAAACCTGAAATTCTATTTGATTTTTCTCAACCTGAACACAGGGTCCTTTCTCAAAGATTTTGTTCCAAAGTGTCCTTCCAGGCAGCGAAGGGCAAAGAGGAAAATGAAAAAATGGAGGTAAGGCTAGGGAAAAAGAAAAATAATCAAGATTAACATCATCATAAAGCAATCATTTCCATTCCGAAATTGATTTAAGGCATTTGACCACACAGAAAATTACATAACATAGAAAATTGATGGCATTTGCAAAAGCAATCTATTTAATATTCTATGAAACCAATATAATAAAATAAAACATTCTATGAAACCCTCTAAGTAATCTTAATAATTTAATAGCTGATGTTTGGAGAAAAATATAACGTAAAAATAGCAATAGTAAATTGATAACAATGCTACTCATGATATTCAGAGGTTGGGCTTTACACTTGGCACAAGATGATTATTCTAACCATAATGGTTTAGATGTTAAAAGAAAAACTTTGTGTGTGACGGTGTGTGTGTGTTTTGCTTCCTGTTCCCAAAATGCCCAAACATTTTTACATCAATGCAATTCAAAGAAACTCAAATCATCCAAAGGCTGTGTCCCCTCATGTAAGATTGTTGAAAAGATAATGTCTTCTTACTATGAGCAATGCCAGATAGACTGTTTGAGACTCTGAAGTTCCTGAGTAATCCATGGAGTCATAAAATATCTGTAAAATGAAAAGAAAACTATTTAAATAAATCTTTCCCTCGAAATGGCCTTGCTGCCATTGTACCTGATGCTTCCTGTGTATCATGTGAGGTCAATTTCTTACTGCGAGATAGAGCTTCGTTTCATCCCAAGTGTTTCAGTGAAGTGACACCTGTAATGGTCTGCAGGCTGAGGTGCTTTTATGTGTAACATTGCGAGTTTGTAGGACTCTGACAATGATGGCAGGATTTCACACAGCTAAAACCTCTGTCCATGTTTACAACATTCAGGGCTCTCCTTAATAGCCAGAGTTTTAGAGATCTAGGATGGGACCAGAACTACTTACCTCGGAGAAAATGAACAGAGAACCAACCAGCGTGAAGGGCGGTATTAATATGGTGCAGAAAAACAGTCCCAGAAATTTGTAATTGTTTAGATCAGTAGCAACTATGGTGAAGATGGTGACCTAAAATAAGAGCACAGCCCAGTGTCACTGAAGGTTAATCATCTGAACTGGAGGCTATTTTTCAAGAGAATAGAAATTCATCTCACTAATGGTTTTTTTTTTTTCAATTTCTAGATTATTCCCCACACTAGTAGTGCCATCATGTTTTTTTTTTCTCCGTTGTGAATATACATGACACTATTCTAGCAGATCAAGTATTGGGTTTTGACAGAAAATAACAGTCTCAAACTCGATATGAATACAAAATAGATTTTTAAAAATAAAATTCACATTGTGATAAATGAATTATTTATGACACAGCCTTTGCATCTTTCTATTTTTGTCACAATGTAGGTCACACACATCTTTGACATTTAAGCGTTCCAGCTATTCATTTTCACAGCTGCCTATTTCTTTGAACAGATGTGCAAGAGTTAGTTCACAATTTTGCTTTCAGATAATGGGTTGTTTTTGGTTTTGTTTTTTGGTCCTGGGAGTGATGGCCTACATTAAATCCTTCTATACTGACACCTTAAGTCTGGTAGGAGAAATTTTTTAAATGTACAATTGCAGGCTTAAAACGTATGTGGATTTATAACTCAAACAGTTATTAACGTGATTTGCCAAAAAGACTGGAACAACGTAGCCCATGAAAGCCAGGAAGGACAGTGCAGGTTGCGCCTATCCTCTCTCATCCAGGATGCTACAATGAATTATTGTAGGTATCCTGATTCTGTTCACGAAATGAAGCAATCAGTGTAGAGCTATACTGTGTCATGTGACATCTATCATTATTTCTTTTTCATCTGTCCTTGTATTTCCATTTTTTAACTTGATGTTTTTAGAAATTGTTTGACGTTTTAACTCATGCGTCAATCTTTCTTTAGTCTGATAAATGCTAATACTGAACCACAGTAGCATTTTAGAATTCAGCCTGCTTGACTGTTTTTATTATTATTATTATTTAAAGTTATAAGTAGGTTTTAGGTTTTCTTTGCTATTTTTTGATTTAAAGAGTTTTACTTTGCCATGTGAATTTATCAATGTGTTTTTCTTATTAAAGTTACACTTTTTTAAAGAAAAGAGAAACTATTCACTTTGCGATTTTCTTCTATTTATATACATGAATATGATTCAAGTATTATTCCCAAAGTTATTTAATCTGCTTGTATGGTTAATTGATTCAGTGGCTGCAGCCAGTGGTTTTAGAGCATTTTTTCTTAGATTCTTTATTTTGGCTTCTCTCTCTCTTTCTTTTTGTTGTTATTTTGAGATTGGGTCTCCCTCTACAACCCAGGCTGGTTGACTTATTTCTTTATTGGGTTAATTTGAGTGTCTATCTTTCGCTCCTGTGTGACTTCTTTTTCTTTTTCTTTTACTAGGTTAGTTTTAGAATGGTTTTAGCTTAGAAGCAAAATTGAGTGGGAGTTATAGAGGTTTCCTACATATCCTCACATATGTATCTCCCCTATTGTCACCCCTTTCACCAGAGTGGTACATTTGTTACAACTGATGAATCCAGACTGTAATGTCATTATAGCTCAGAATTCAAGTTTTACACTAGGGTTCGCTCTTGGTGTTGTATAGTCTATAGGTTATTATTATTTTTTTTCTTTTTGAGGCAGGGTCTCACTCTATAGTCCAGATTGGTCCGGAGCTTACTATGTAGCCCAGGCTGTCCTCAAACTTATGGATATCCTTCTGCCTCAGCCTCCACAGTGCTGGGTTACAGGCATGTACCACCACACACAGCTTATGTAGTGCTGGGGAATCAAACCCAGGGTCTTGTTCTTGCTAGGCAAGTGCTTTAACTGCTGCACTATTCCTCCATCTCGTGTATGGGTTTTGAACAAATTTATAATATCACATAGCTATCATTATATTGACAATATCATATCCTCTACCTTAAAAATTCTCTATGTTTTGCCTGTTCAGTATGGAGAACAGGCAGAACATTAATCTTTATTCTCCATAATTTTTTTCTTTTCCAGAATGCAGTGTAGTTGGAATTTCATAGAATGTATCATTTTCAGATTGGTTTCTTTTACCTACTACATGCACTGAAGTTTCCTCCATTTCTTTTCATGGTTTGATTGCTCATTTTGTTAGCAACAAAAGTTATCCCACTGCCTGTACCACAGTCTGTCTGTCCATTCACCATCTTGGATGCACTCATTGAATAAAGCCACTAGAAAACCTGTGTGCAGGGTTTGGTGTGACTACGGATTGTTTAACAGAAGAGCTTATGAGAACTTTATTCTTTGACATTGTACTTGAGTACGTCTAACGTTTCCTACAACTACAAGTTGGGTAGATAAAAGTTTGAAGAGAAATTTTATTTATTGTACTTCTCCTCAAATATATAAAAACTGCCAAAAAGAACTGTAGTAGGTAAATCTGTGGGCACCCTAAATTTTCCTTTTTTAAAGTTGATTTTTGTTTACTTCTTGGGTGCTTTTATTTGGAGGTGTTATATATTAGTGTATTGTTAATTATTGCTCATTTCATAACCATTTTCTTTTTTAGTTTAGAGAGTATTTTCTCCCATTGTAGATACAATAGAATAATGCATCATTAAAATATTTATACCCATATGTACCTATGACTGATAGATTTGCTATATGAAAAACATAAACCATTCTTTTGTGAGTTTGGCATTGTCTTTGTGACTATTTTTTCTTGTGTTGTTGACTGATACGGACCGCCACGTTCCTTTACTTATATCTGTCATCAGGTCTCCAGCCTTTCTCAGAATTCACTCAGGCCTGTAGTTATACTGATATTTACAGAGTATCCATATAGCTCAGAAACTTCTTATGCAGAATGTTTCATCCTCGTGACACTGAACTTTTGTTTTATTAAATTCATGTTCTTTTTAAAATTCTTCACAAAAAATCCAACAGGAATTTTAATTATCCTAAATTTCCATACTATTTTAAGTTCTTTCATTTTTGTCGTTGCTACTATTCTTGTTTTTGAATTCTTTTTTACTTTTTTTTTGGATTTGTCTAACTAGCAGCTCTCTGTCCAGATCTCCTGCAGACTCTGATGGAATGCTTACAATTGCCTGCGAGCATTCCTTCTTTCTTAGCTGACATCTGCTAATCTTTTCCTCCAAGAAATAATCTGATTGTTTCCTAAGAATATTTTGATACCTGGGAGCTTAGGTGGCTGTAGTGTGCTCCGTTTGGGCCTTGTATAGGCTGATTACTTTCCTCTATGAGTCACGTCCATGGCTTGTTTCAGTTTCTGCTTCACCATATAGAGATTATACCTCCTTGCTAGGCTCTGGACCACAACACTCCCGCACCCCCACCCTCAGCCTCAGTATCCACTCCCTTCATACAAGGCATTCTTCTAAGGGTTTTTATACACCTTTGTCTCTGATGTCAATTCAGGCCCTTATCTACTCCCTTTTAGAGATACAAGCAGTATTTTATCAGCGAACTTTCTCTCCAATGAACTGTTTTGAGAGATTGGAGATAGGCTTCAGTGTCATCTGAGCTAGTGACCTCTGTCCTAGGCAACCAAATTTCCATTTCGGTTTCTCACTTACATGGACTCTGCTCTACTAACATTAATGTTTTTCATCTACCTGTCTAGTTCAACTAGCAGCATTTAAATCCCTACATGGGAGCTGATTTTTCTCTACATGATCTTTCAGTTTTGAAGCCAGTGATTCAAGTTCCACTTACCACTTCAGAAATATCTGTGTTCTATATTTTTGTCACTGTGTAGTATTTGCTAAGCAAAATATGACAGTCTCATCTTTTCATGGATTTTGCATATTTTCAATATATCTCATTTTTATTTATGACTCATTATTAAATTTTGTTTTATCTGTTATTTGTGCATCCATCTTTTTCTCTATTCTTTAATAAGTCTCCTAAGTTGTTGCTCATGTTTGTTTGTATGTTTGTTTTAACATTATATAGGTAAATTTTGTTGTTTTAATCCCATTTTTTTATTAAAACTATTCCAGTCTAGAAATTGTTCTCTTTTTAAACTTTTTTTCCACAATTTTTACTTACTCATTGTATTTTATTGTTAACATCTTCCAATGGCAAATATTGGCAATCAATAAGCATCTCTCCCATAATCCACTGGGCCTCACACACCCAACTTGTACCGCAAACGATTTGAAAAACAACTTGACATGCCCTGCTAAATCTGAACAATGACTGTTAACCTAATGATTCTGTTACCATATTTGTGTTTCAAAATACACATATCAGTGTTCCAGAACACATAAAAAATTCATGATCGTTCTTTTCCCAACAGTCCCAAAACAAGAAGTTACTTTAATGACCATCAACAATGAATAAACAAATTATAGTGTACTTATCAGGATACTACAGCAATGAAAATAAATAAACCACCATGGTTATTATCTGATATAATAACAACGTAGATTCTAAAAACATATTGTTGATTCAGTGTAGAAACTAAATAATGCATTCTACACAATTCTATTTTTTCTTAGCTTTAGAAGCTGACTAACCTATGAAATCGCAGCTAAGGATAATGGTTTTTCTTTTAAGGAGGGAAAAAAGTTAGAATAGGGAAAAATAGAGCCTCTAGAGTCCTAGTTATGTTTTATTTCTTGAGGTGTCTGGTGGTGTTAATGGAAACACATTAAATTTTATTGGGTTTAAAATATATGTAATTTTCTGAATGAAAACTATACTTTTGAATTAGAATTTATTTTTAAGAGCTTGTTTGGTTATTACAAAGGAAAAAATGAATAGAAGACAAGAGCAGAAATAGAGACCAGTGACAGATGTGGCAACACTCCGAGTGAAACACGACGAAAGCTTAGAGAATGGGTAAGGTGGTGGCGATGGGTCACACTGTGCCTTGCGCGACACTCTTGAGTCTAAAGGACATCGTTATGGATGGAATGTGGGAGGAGGGAGCCAAAGAGAGAGGAAATGAGGATGATTTTAGTTATTGTGTATGAGGAACCAGCTGTGCGGATCCTGCAGTGATGATGTAGTCTATTAAACCAGAGCTAAGGATCATCCTTATAGCTGATGGACATCCACACACTGAGTCCATGTCACATATGCCCTTGCTTATCTTAATTAGACATTTTAGACAGCCATATTAACTAGACACCCTGCCTTATTTAAGAAAAGGCTGAAATATATTCTCTCTAGATTTATTCAAGTAAGTTTTAAAAATAGGAACAGATATTCGATGTACTTACAGTTAAGAAGAAAAATGACCAAATGCCACTGTTTTTTCTGCCTTTTCGACAAATGAATGAAATCACATATGTCAAGAAAATAAGGGACGAGACATAGCCAATACTACACAGGATCTAAAAGAAAACATTGAAGTCGGGTAAGGTACATACAGTGTAGGAAAGTATTCCTAGTCATACTCAGCTTTCCACAACAACTGGACAGATAATATGAAATTCTTTAGTCTAAAGTGAGTATTTCTTCATTCATAGAAATCTAATTTAATAAAGCTATTTCTTAATCTTTTCTACTTACCTGAATTAAAAGATTTTGGATTATGTATATAACCTCCTCTGGGATAAAAACATAATCCATTATTTGCATGATAAGGAGGACCAGGAAGTACATGGGGATGTCTACCAGCGCCTGTCCAAACCAGTAGGCTGAAGGGTACAGGCCTGAAATCCACAGCAGGGAGTGAACCTTTTTCTGATAAAGAAAGAGAGAATCATCAAAAAGTCCAGAAAACTTGCAGTTTGGAAAGATGTAAACACATGAACACAGAAACATGGATTTCTTTTTTTTTTTTCCTGTCAAAGGCAAGCAACCAAATGCTAGAAACATTGATTTCTTCTCTGTTCTTTTAATAATGATTGTTCTGGTTTGGCAAAGTGAACTACCACTTGCCATACCCCAACTTCAAAACAAATACTGCCAGCCACACCACACTACGACTTCCTTGTGTAAAGGGATTATGTAGCAACACAACTAGATAATTTTTTCAGGTACGAGACTAGGAATGAGAAGAGCCTACTTTTTCCTCAGGCAGGAAAGCTTTAAAGTTGCACAAAGGTCTAAGGAAATGGGTTTGCAGTTGCCTTTAAGATTCTCAACATTCATTCTGAATATTAATAATGCATTTGTGATTGGCATTTAGGAATTATCTAATTAGTCAATTTTATTACACAAAACCTCTTTGAGTTGGCATAAATAACACTTGCTTTAAAATGCTGCACTCTACTTGCCTTGAAAAATTACTAATCCTAGTTTTCATTATTATACTGTGACTCTGAGTGAGTGGATTCAGACATTATAACTTACTAAGAGCCACATTGTTACAGTGATTGCCATTAACGTAGTTCTTAATCATATTAATACAGACTGACTTGATAGGAGAGGATAAGAGCAATTGATATTTTAAAATCAAATTTATGCCTATGAGATGCTGCTGATAATGCAAATTAATGCAAATAATATTCTGGGAAGGAGAATGCATCGCTAGAGGAGAAAGAGGAAGAAATGGCAACGCGCACATACATGTTCAAGGAATTGGTATTTCCTGTTCATTAACTTAACTGACGTGCATTGCACAGCAGAGATTGTGCGGCCGTCTTTGTGTTGGTGATGGGGCTCTTGCCGAGTGTAAGTTTCAGGGTAAAAGGCAATAAGAAAGTAAGTAAACCATTACTGAAATTGTGTACGTGGTAAGAAATGGAGTACACGTGCTGCGGGCGTAGCTCAGGGAGTAGGGCGCTTGCCTAGACAGTGCGAGGTTCCATGCCCGAGTACCACATGACCGCTGGGCATGGCGCCTCCCAGAACTCTGAGAGGACAAGGCAGCCAGGTTACTCTGAGTTCAGGACTAGCCTGACTACAGCGCAAGACCCTGTCTCAAAAACGAACAAAGAATATGAGTATAGTCAGAAAAGGGTCCTTCATGAGATGACCCGTGAGTTAGGGTCTGAAGAATACTCATTTAGATGACCAGTGAGAAGCATCTGGGGCACAGAGACAGCAAGAAATAAAGCCGCAAGGTGGTAAAAGTTTGGTACTTTAGGAAAAATGATGGAATATTTGGAATATATTTATGTCAAGATAGCTTTCCTTGTTTATCTGGTAAGTGAACATCTGTAATATTATTCACTTAATTTTTCAAACTAAAATGAAAGACTCCCAGTTTTCAGTCAAGAGTAAAAAGTTGAGAAAGGTCTTTTATTACGGCGGTGAATTAAAGTAGGTAGAATTTAGAGGAAAAAAAATACTCCAGCTTTCATGATGTTTATGCCCTGCACAGAGGAGCTAGTGAACACATCAGGAAAGATTCATGGACAGGAAGCAATATGTATAGATTTTTAAAAATGAGCTCATAGGGTGATATTGTGGGATCCAGTTTATCCTGAAAAAGCAAGTAAGAGAGGGGCTGGGAGGATAGCACAGCAGTAACAGGACTTGACTAGCAAGTGCAAGGCCCTGAGTTCGATTCCCCAATAACACATAAACCAGGCAAGATGGTACATGCCTGTAGTCCTACCACTCAGGAGGCTGAGGCAGGGTGATTGGTCTGAGTTCAGTCTGGGCTCCATAGTGAATTAAGGACCAGCCTGGACTACAGAGAGAAACTCTGAATGGAAGAAAAAAAAAAAGTAAGAAAGTTGGCTAGAACCACCTATGAGCTGACATTTTAGTGACCAAAAAAAAAAAAAAAAAAAAAAAGAAAAAAGAAAAAAATTCAACTGTAAAAAGACACAGCGAAGAGCATGCCCGTTAGAAAGATTGGCCAAATGAATTTTGGTGTGTCGAGAACCACAGGGAAAGGGTGCTTGGTAGCCCAAAGAGACTGGAATGAGGAAAGGTGGAAACACAGGAAGAGATGGATGGGCAGATAATGTAAAGAGTTAGGATGGGATTCCAGCTGTGAAGAAAAGTAACTGAAGATCATAAGACTAAGCAACAGAATGGTCTCACTCAAACTTCTGAAAGCCAACTCTGGCTGTAAGAAAGGGATTGACTGAAAATTACAAACCAGTAGGTTTTGCAGTGGTCCATGCGAGCAAGGGGCATGACTTAGACTGTGATGAAAATATTGGTGATGGATCTGATATTTTTGGAGTAGTACTTCAAGGCATCAGATAACGGAGATAACAGAATAAAAACAAGGTTAGCTCCAACATTTTATGTTATAGCAACTGTAGACAACTTACTAAAAAGGGAAAGTTGGGAGAAGAGCAGATTTGGTGAGAAAATAAAAGTTTTTCTTTTGCTCAGATTCGAAGTATCTATTACTGGTATGCTTGGAGATATCACGTAGGTTGTTGAATATAGGAAAGGTAAGAACTCTGGAAATAGGTGAGCAGAACCCAGGACCAAACCCTAGACATTCAGCCACCAAGTGCTAACATTCATGGGGAAGTGACTAGACGCTAAGTATTGTTCGAAGTGATTCTTAGGTATGATTTCACCACATCCTCACCGGAATCATTTTAAATAGATGCAACTATTATGCATTTGACAAGCGATAAAGTGGGGCAGAGAATGAGCTACTTTCAAAATTCATATAGCTTCATAAGGTGGGAGACTAGAAGGAGGAAAAGGCAAAAGAGGTGAGGGAAGGAGAAAACTGAGGGAGTCTGACAAAGCAGTAGACAGAAAGTGGTGACTACAGTGTAAGATCAAGAGCAGTTTGAGTTTCTCATGGGCACAGTGGCTGAACAGGGACGGCTTCATAACCTAATAAATGAATAATTAACTCAAGCCCGTCAAAGACATCTCAGAACTTTCACAAGGCTCAGCATCACAAAGTAGGCATCAGGAGAGGATGACGATACACGGAGGAAGACAACAAGTGTTTTGTGGAGAGGCTGGAAGTATTACAGAAAAGCAGAACACCTCCATTACGGCTTCTTTTATAGAAAAGCGTCGCAGAAACAAAGTGTTTTCAAAGTGCTCTGGTGAGCTGGTCAAAAAGCAGCTTAACAGAGTATGTTTATTGCTAGGTACAAAGTGGAAAACATCAGAGAGAGAGAGAGATAGAGAGAGAGAGAGAGAGAGAGAGAGAGAGAGACAGACAGACAGACAGACAGACAGACACTCTACCTGTAGGGGATATGATTATGTTAGTAAGTAAGTATCTATCAACAAAGCTCAGAGACAGACAACTGAGAGTTGCCATCCCCTGCTGGCTGGTGATATCAGAACTTTCTAAAATGCTCTTCCTGATATGCCACATTTGTTTAGGAGAAAGGGAATTTTCTTGATCCTTTGACAACCTGTAAATGAAATAAGATTAGTCACTATAGCAAACACATAAATGAGATGAACCACCTGCAGGTTAATCTACGGCCTAAGGGTCAAAGCAGAGCTCTTTGGACATCAAAACTACTTGCGGACTTCGTGAACTTTTCTTACTTTGTAGTCATCGATGCTGCTCATGGCAACGTACGGAGTGAAACAGGCGGCCAGTGGGATCCAGAAGAACGAGTTGCTCAGGTACCGGTACTCATAGGATGCGTGCTCCTGAAATCACACCGAACACAGTGAGCAGGTGGTGTCTGGGTACCTGGGGCATTTGTCCTCTCTAAGTAAATCAGTCAAGAAAATAAGTCAGGCTCGCCACTCTAACCACCTCCCAACATGATGTTGGCAACTTCTTACTTGCATTTATTTTTAATCTTGTGCTTCTGCACCTTGGACAATTTGAGTATGTATGTTGATTTAGGTACAAAGAAGCAAATTCAATTAGATGAGACGAGTTAGATAAGATCCTACAATCGATGAACTGTGAGACAGCCAGGAGATGGAGACTTCTGCTCTTTCTCATTATAGCATTGCATACATTGATTACATACATATCAAGACTGATACAACAGAAAATAGATTAGATGGTGTAACATCAGTGGAGAAGCTGCCTTGTTGCTCTCAGAAGTCATGGCCAAATTAGTTCAGTTCAGTATTTATGACATCGTACCCTAGCTTCACCATAGTATTGACCTGGAAAATTCAAAGGTGGTTAGGAACCTGGCAACAAGTAATGAGTAGGTAGATGCTTGAAAGTAGGAGTGACGAGGCATTGAGAAAAATAGCTCACACTCTAAATAATGGCACCTAGGTATTTTTTTTTTTAAAGGACCACAATCTTATACAAGGTAAAGATAACCTTGATTTTTGCTATAAGCCTTAAAATAGCTTTAAGGAGTTGCTCTTACAGTACAAGCCTTATAAAACCCTGAGTTTTGAGGTTGGTCTCCTTGCTTCTCTCTTCTTTCACCTCTTTCTAAAACTTAGCGTCCCTATGAGATATTACAACACAGAAGAATAGTTTGAATAAGATATGTTCATGATGATGAGGTCCCAAAAGGGGAGTGAATGGTAGCGAGGATTATATCACTTCTATCTTTTGCCTATAGACATCCTTAGGTACTTTCCTGGTCTGGAAGTTCTCTGGGGAAAGACAAATCACTATTAGTTTGAACTGCCAGCCTCCTGACTCATGACCTGATTTACAGACAACATGTTGTTAGGTATCCATATTAGATTATGTCTACTCATAGTCTAAATCTGGTGGAGCTTAATCTGAAGAGAGCCAACAGAAACATACAACACCAGCTGGGTAGAAAACTCATTGGAGGGTTTGGTTGGTAATATTGTTCGCTGAGAGGTTTGGGGAGGTCTTCAGCAGAGTCAGAAGCAAGATTAGAGCTAGGTTGGAATAATGTGCATAATTAATTTACTGTGCTTTAGAATTGAAGAAAATGATCTGGCCATTGCAGGAAACTACCAGTGGCTGTGTGAGAAGCCAGGAGTGACAATTCTAAGAGGGAGAGTTTATCGGTGTAGAAACTCAAGGTCAGTTAGGTTAGTGAGCAGCGAACAGTTTGTAGCTAAGACACCTTTTATAAGGCAGAAGCTCAAGTCACATACTCATTTTTGGAAATACCCAGTCCGTGATTGGATGGAAAAGTAAACAGCCTACTTTTAGTAGGACAGTTAATAAGAAAAAATAGCGCTTCTATGTGTTGTGATTTCCTCAGCTGTATGGTAATACTATCTCAAAATTTTGTTAGAGCATTTAAGTATACGACTGCCAGGAAGTCACACAGGAGCTACTCATTTTGTCCTAAAAGGAAGGAGGACAATGATACGATGAATGTTGGAGAAAATGAAGTAGCCAATCACTTCCCATATCTGTGTAGCTTTCATGTGGCTCAAAAAAGGCCCTCCACAGTTCTCAGGGCTCTTTCTCCCCCCACCCCCATTTTATTGATCTGTATAAGTGCAATACATGAAGTTTACATTGATCTTGAGTATTCTGGGCACATACACATCGTAGCAAAGTTACAAATCTTTCCCTTCTCTCTTTTTGACCCTCCCTCTCCCTCCAACTCCCCTCCAGTTCCCATTATTCCACACATTAAGTTCTATGAAACGCAGATCTCGGGTATCTTTGTAAAGCACAAAGGTGGAAACAGGCACCATCTGAATGACAGCCACATCAAACAATGAATGCCATGAACTAGAGAAAGCTGATGGCTTGGGTTTCTCTGCAGCAGCTTAGGGTAACTCTGCTTTGCAAACAGGAGTGGACTCTTACCCACAGGAAGCTGGGAAGGGAAGTTAAATGTTAAACTGTAGCAATCACATGGGTCACCTGGGCCATAAATTGACCTTGTGCTATTTGAATTGGTTAGAAAATTGCAAGACTGAACCACACTGGAAAAATTTGTAGTAAAAAAAGAATTCCATGAAGCTATTATTAATTCAAGACATCATTTAAAACAGGCAAGCAAAGTCAGCACAGCAAGATGAAATCAACAACATGAAGACACAGATTGGCAAAACACCGCCTCTCCCACAACTGGGATGCTCTATGTCTGAGTGGCCCTGAACTCACTATGTGCCAGCCAGGTCTTGAATATATGGCAATCTTTCTGCCTCAGCATCCTGAGTGCTGAGATTACAGGTGAGTGCCACCACACCTGGCTTATATGGTGCTGAGGAATCAAAACCAGGGTCTTGAACTTGATAGGCAAACACTCTAACCACTGAGCTATGCCTCAGCCCTCTTGAAAACTCTTGATGGCCCAGTAGAGTAGGGTAACAGTATGCTTACTGTAAAATACGTGCTTCTATAAGTCTGAATGCGTACTGAAGAATTAAAGATTCCAAGTAGCCCATTGCTAATAATGTCCATGAGAACAGGAAAGCAATTCAGCCTTTTGGTATTACATGTGATGAAAAATCTGTGATCCTGAAAGGGAAATAAATATTTCTAAGGCTTCTGAAAGAAGATGGGATTTTAATAAATGACAATTATAGAATATCATTCAAACTGTTGACAAATAGTATGTCTAAGACACATGAAATTTATAGCACCACTACCCATAATATCATTGGACTGATTCTCTATATAATAAGAACAAAGGATTTAGTTTTGTATTTATAGTAACATCAGCTATGTGGCCATTCATGACTAAAATCATACAAAATAATATAACCTCAAAGGAGTTTGGGCAGCTTTGTTTCCAAAGCTGATGTATTTGTTTTATAAGTAAAGAATATATGAAGCTAGAGGCAGACAGGGAGTTGTAATAGAAGCACAGGTTTGCACAAATACTAAATTTGCACGTGAAAATTCTTTTAAAATCTCATTTAATATAACCTTCACACAAACCTACCTAAGTACATATGTAAATAAATATAGTGTGATCAATTCTCCCTCAAAAAACAAATGAGAAAACTAATTATCCACCTACCTCAAAATATGAGCAAACAATGATAACGTATTTCTGCAATCAGAAATAAATCAAATGTGTTGTATTTAATCTAAATACCTAAAATAAGGCTTACTGATGCTGTGGGTGCCATGAAGGAAACTAACTCAATTAAGACCTATCGGGAACTAGTTTGTTTGAAGGGTGCCCCTTCGTTGACTGTTAGCATGGAAATTGCTCCTGCACACTGACTCTGATGAGCTATGAGTGGTCAGGCTGCAGGACACCCAACCGCCGTAACTGACTCATTTCATTTGGTTGCCCCACCTTTTCCAATTATCTACTGTTGGGAATCTCTAGCAGAAGCTCCCACAGGGTCTACGTCAGTGATATGCCTAAGTAAAGCAGGACAGACATATACTGAACCGTAAAGGTCAAGGCTAAATTGGCCAATTGTTCTCAGTTCTGAGAATAAGATTTAAATTAATTATTGAAGGGAATCTAATTAAAACAATTTAAACAAGCTATGATTGTAGCCGTTGAGTATGCCTTGTGACACCGGGAGTGACAGCCCCGTTATCGTATCCCAGATTCTTCTCCATTTATGTCACAACTGTCCTCTTAAGTGAGCTGATTTGACTTATTCATGCTGTACCTTCACAGTCCATCCTCGGTAGCATGCAGCAGGGTGCAGCCTACCTTCTCACTGCCTGACACTACGATGGCGCCATTGTAAGATGGCTCGTCTGTGCCGTTCCTAGTTCCGATTGTGTCCACCTCCAAAGCTATGTTCTGTTCTCGTAGGGAACGTATGAAGTCATCAATGTTTGCCCCTACATTGGAGTAAAGACCAAAGGAAGCAAAAATGGAACAAAAACAACAAATACGATGAAAGAGAAACAAACAACTAAATGACATCCCTTGAACTATACCATGATAAGAATTGTCTATGGATTTTCTTAAAAGGCAGGACTGGGGCTATGGAACTAAAATCCATTTGATACCATGGGTATGATACATTTTTTTAAATCTAGAATTTACTTATAATTTTCATTAATGTAAAAATACAAAGTAGCGGTCTGGGAATACAGTTCAGCAGTAGAACTCTTGCCCAGCATGTGCAAGGCCCTGATTTTGATTCCTGACACAGTTGATAAGTAATTATAATGATTTAACACTGAAATCTTTGAAAGGATTAATACTCTATCTTCTTATAAAGTTGGAACAGATAGTTTTTTCATAGTTCAGTAATGCAGAGACTTAAAAAAGGATAGACCTCAGAGGTCAGTGAATGATTTACACTTCCAAATCCCTTCATTAGCTTTGTGCAGTAGATTTCAGATTTAAGTCAACTTCAAATTTTGTCTCCAAAATGAAGTCAGATCTTTATTTATTCATTCATTCATTTATTCTCGTTTGGCTCGTTTTCAAAACTCTATAGTTTTTTCTTTCTGTCTTACATTTTCTGCGGAATCTCTCAACAAGAATATTTATAAGTTGTGTTTCAGCCCAGCATTCACCTGTTTTATTGATGACTAGTAAGTGGGTCAGAGGATCCTGTGGCTGTTGTCCTGGTGAAAGGAAATACATATTTGGGGACAGTCCCCAAGAGTAGCTATTTTGATATAACTCATAGAATACATATTCCAAAAGTTGAGGGAAAAAGCTAATCCCAAAAAGCAGTAACCTATGTGGAGGAAAATAAAACAGAAAAAAAATAACATGTAGCAACTTTTGTAGGTTAAATTTGAGCAAATAATAGTAGATAGAAATAAATTATAAATATGAAATAAACATGTGGATCATGCTTTTCCTCCTTTTCATTTCATTCTAAATATTTCTGTTTTTCTATTCATTTCATTTTAGATATCTATTAATTTGCCATTTTTTTGAGGGCATGGACTACACAAATCCGAAATGCTCAGATGCTTACATGGCCAGCAGGCTTTTCTTTTCATTCTTCAACTTCAGGAAGCGAACTTTTGCTATCGCGCAGAGCTGCTGCCTCCACAGCGCCACGCCATTGGCTGTCCCCCTAGTCACTTGGAGGGAAGAGAAATCTTGTTCCAGCTCATAAAGGTTCTCTGTGTCTTTTGCCCCACTGCCTTGTAATTGTCCCTCACTGGCAATGCCTAAAACACAAAATGAGTCATTTTGGTAAGGTGCCATTTTGATTGAGCATCATTTAGCTTTTCCTATAATCATCTCTTTAAACAAAGTCTCCCTATCTTAGCATTTCAGGAAAAGATACAAGTAGATTCACTGATAGTATCAGTGGAGCAACAATTAAAGAAATTGAAAAGATGCCACGGCTACTTATTATATAGCAAAGGGAATCCTGGAACTAGGCATGTAGTTCAACGGCAGAGCACTTGCCTAATATGTGTGAGACTGAGGGTTCAATCCTCTGTATCACTGAGAGAGAGAGAGAGAGAGAGAGAGAGAGAGAGAGAGAGAGAGAGATGCATTCTGAAAAACAAGACTTCTATCTACACCTTTACAAGACTTCTAGGGAAATCAGTGAAAATACACCTATAAAGAAATCTATTCATTGAAGATATAACTTTCTTGGTATTTTTGAAGGAAATAAAGATAATCGAATGTTCTCTCTGATATGAGAGATCCAGATCACAACTCTTATGGAACTTAAAACGAAAAACGAAGTGAAACAGGGTGGTAGGGTGGGGAAGGAGGGTGGGGTGTGTAGGGGCAGGGACAAAAGGAGAGTGAGAAAGTCCTTGTCACCTTGACAAGATACATAGGAGCACAAAATGCTCAACTTCATTGTAAATGTTAAATTTTGTGCTTATATAATCAATAAAATGGGGGGGGGGAGAGATAATAGAAATAACACTTTTAATATAGCCGTGATTAAAAACAAGATGACAGCTTACTTTCTTTGATGGGAAGCCTAGAAAACAATGGTAAGCTTCCAGAAAGCTTCAGGTTACATACATTAAAGATTATGTCTAAAGGCTGTGGGTGTATCTTGGCAGCAGAGCACTTACCCATCATGCATGAAGTTCTGGGTTTGATCCCCAGCACCACAAAGAAAGAAAGTTGAGTCTAACTACTAAAATGTATCAAGTACATAATTTCAAAACAAGGTAGAAGAAAAGGCATTAATAATACACTAGATCAACTTTAAAAAAAATAGAAATGACAAAAGGGACAATAGAGTGCACAGATGGAAAATGCAAGAAGACCAAAGTAAACCAGAAACAAGAGAAGTCTTAGAAGCAATTCAACAATACATTTTCCAAGCAATGACAACCAGGCAAACAATAGCAACCAAACCCTGAAAACACTGAAATGATGTCCTCAGAACAGTACAAAAGAAATACTTATCAGCCTAGATTCTAACTTTCTTCCTTCTCCAGTCCTGCTACTTAGGCAATGTGACACTGTAAGTTCATACCTTCCCCAGGACATGGTGTGGGGCATCACAGTGTTCCAGAGAGGTATTTCTTCTCTGCCTAAAGTTGTCCCAAGATTACTACCAACAGAGGCATAGAACTGTATCATTGAAAGCACATTTTCAAGCTAACCACATGCAATGAAAAAAAAAAATCCTGCCTCTCTTCTTCCTCTCTCATTTCCCTTTTGTTTCTTCCTATTCTCTGTCTCTCTTTCCAATTCTCTCTCCCTCTTTACCTGATTCATCAATAGTTGATTTTCCTTCTAATTTCAAAAACACTTCATTCAAAGTTGTCATGGAAACACCGTAATTCTCAATGCCTTTGTTGGGACATCTGTCAAGATCCCTGTAAAGGTCTAAAAGTAGGAGAAAAAAAAACAAGATTAAAAAAAAGAATTTATAATGAGAGTGATAATACTGTTTTCAAAAAAGAGAAGATATTAATAACAGGCCAAAACCATTTTCGTCAAAAAATTATGACATATTCTCTTATTTAAGAAACTACATATAATATTACTTTCCTTGTCCTCTTGAGTATTAAATTTTAATTCAAGCATCTAATTTTTATTTCTAGGAAATGATACAAGACTTTTTGAAAGTGTATTTTTTATTTCGTGTGTTTTAAAATATTTGACACACTTATGGAGTGTTTAATTGTAAAATCTAACAAATTAGAGAATATTTTCCAGAGAACAGAGATCTATATATCCATGATAAGATTGTTAGGGAAGTATAATAACACATGCAAAAGAACTAACATTTATAGAACTAATGGCCACTGGATCTGTTCTAATTTTAAAAATGTATTCAATATGTAAATTAACAGAAAGCACAAAGTATGTACTATATAACTTTGTGCCTAATCTCCATCCACAAGTTTCTCCTTCTTTCTCTCTTTCTCTCCTCTCTCTCATCTCTCTCTCTCTCTCTCTCTCTCTCTCTCTCTGACCCCAACTATGCTTTGAAAATTAGAAAGAACTGAGTAGGTTTTTATAGGGAATTAGCAGGTTGAGAAGTTCAACTTCTTTTTTTTTCTTGAAAATATTTTTGTTAGTATATGTTTGCAACACATAACTGTTACTTAGTTTTTGGGGAACTGGAACCGGTACACGTGAGTGTGGGGGGAGGAGACCAAAAATGATCATGGTGGTTATGTGTCTGTGTGTGTAAAACTTCTATCTTAATTATGTGTCAGACATAAAAATAGAAATATTATTTATGATTTCTAATGAGTTCTTAAATCCGTCCAGGTGTTGCCCCTTTTCCTAAATTGTCATCCCTTTTGTAATGAATTTAATCAACAGTCAAATAAAACAGTATTGTGTGATCTTCATAAATTGTTGTTTTCATAATTATATATATGTCAAATTAATTATGTATACATCTATGACTATTTAATGAGCTTACGTGAGTATATCTGATCACCTTTTAGCCTATCAGAAATAACAATGAATAATTCGTGATTTTTAAATAGCAGTATTATTTCCTTCTGTTTCTTTCATAATGATATATCCCAGTCAAAGTTATCTTACAGCTGATAAAACACACCATAGATATTACATGTCAGATATTTTCCCAGGAACTTTAAATATTTAATATTTTAATAACATATTTAAATGTATTAAATCATTTAATCTTATTCAGTGTAGTACCACCATTCCCTTTAAACACATTAGTAAATGGAAATACAGAGACGGAATGTAATCTGTTCAGGGTCATAGCATTGATAACAGCACAGCTGTGACTTGAGTCTAAGATCTCCAGCGCCCACATGTGTGTGTTCCACCACTGTACCACAATGCCTGGTGCTGTGTTTCCTTATGGACCATGATATGGCAGGCTTATTTGTACAAACATGGAGCACTGGCTCAAGAGCCTCCACTTAAGAGTTGGCAAATTCCTTAAATTCAATTCAGCAAAAAATTTGATAGGTCATACTTGAAAAACACAATCTACCTCAAAACATTTGGGAGCACACCGGGAAACAGTACAGGGAGAGAAGCACTGGAGAAGGGACACATGTAGTAGCCCTCCAAGCTTTCTGTTGGCCACAAAATTGTGAATTTTAGAATGTTTAGGTCAATGGTTATTACGCCCAATAACTCTGATACCTGATGGTGTTGGTATAAGCTACATGTTGTACTTGAGGCCCCTTAGCTTTTGTTCAATAGCTTGCCCCAGTGTTCACAGACCACTTCCTGCCCCTACGCTCCCTCCCACCCACTCCTGCAACAAATTTCCCAAATAATTCTCATTTTAGCTTAATGGCCCATGCAGTGACTCGAAACCTCTTTGTCTACATGTGTCGGTTTACTCCTGTTTGATCTGAAAATAATTTGAGTGTTGATACAAGAATTGGCCTGGTGTCAGGACTATAAAATGAGTTAACATAGAGCATCTTGTATTTCGAAGGTGCTAAAACAAGCCATTTATTTTATATTTCACCGTAGTCACTAGCAACACCATTCCCAAATCATTCTTCTTAGACTCTCAGGTGGTTACCTGGGAATTTGTTTGTCCTTTCCAAAGGCAAAATATAGACAAGGTTTTGTTCACTTTGTGCTGTTATTTTGGCCTCAGGGATGTGCTGTTTAACCAGTGACGTTATACTCTCAGGATCACATGCTTCATTCAGATGCAAACTGACATTTTAAAAGAGTAAGTTTAAGTTATTTTCATCCAATACTGGTTCTGAAAGCAAATTCCTAACTGCGCAGGATTTGCTGGCTGCTACATTAATATTTATGAGATTATATAATTTACCGGAAGAAGCAATAGAGAGTTCAATAATACCAATGGAGTGCCAGCTGTTCCATCTATACAACATGGGGGAAACACTGAAAGCCTCACTAGCTAAGCTGACACAGGAACTGCCATTTGGAGGAAAGAGATACTGAGCCAAATCTTGGCTGGGGTAGGGTAATGCAAGTTTTTTGTTTGTTTGGTTGATTTTGTTGTTGTTATTGTTGTTTTTTGGAGACACAGTCTCTCTTTGTAGTTCAAGCTGGTCCTGAACTGACTATGTAGTTCAGGCTGGTCTTGAACACACTGCAACCCTCCTGCCTTGACCTCCCAAGTGCTGGGGTAATAGGCATGCACTACCAAGCCCAGCTTATGTAGTGCTGAGGAATCAAACCCAGGGCCTGGTGCTCGCTAGGGAAGTGCTTTAGCCACTGAGTTGTGCCTCCAGCCTCACAATTTTGTTGCATCTATTCAAAAATCAACCTTGCTTTGTCCCTCTGAAGTCATGAATGAGTGATGCAAACATCTGCACTTGTACGTGCTAAAAGAGAAATCGAGGTAATTCTCATAGCCACTCAGAGTGTGGTTCTAATGTTGTACTAATGTTGGGTCCAGAACTCTGGAAAATTATTTATAGTCATCTTTCTCATCTGTGAGACAAAAATCATGCCCACTTCTCAAAAGAAGGTAAAACAAAACAGTGTATATGAGGTAGCATGAGGACTCTCATGAAGTGAACCCTTGATGTATGATAGATAATTTTATCATGTTTAGAGTGTAAAACTTCGTCTGGTCTTTTCATGTGAGTACACAACATTCTTTATGAAATTATTGAATCTTAAAAGCCCCATTTTTGGTCCTATCCACTGAGTGGTACTGATGTTATAGAGTGGTAAGAATACCACAATCGACGGATGATACAAACCTAAAACACTGTTTTCAATAAAATCAGTTCTGTGTTTTCAGGGCCCTGTGCTTCACATCAACATGGATACCAAATAGGAAGAACACAGTGCTTTCTTACAGGAGCCTGGAACACAGTGGTAACACAAACCAGTGCATTACGAAAAGAGAGAGGGAGCAAGAGATTGAGAAGCAACACAGTAATCACGGGATGTGCCTAGGAAAGAGCAGGAAGTGGTCCCTTTTAGTTGGGGACTATGGCGCAATTCAAATGTGGAAAGCGAACATGGTGATCTGTTCGGGTTACACACTGAGAGGGGAGAAAAAGAATATCCATTTAATCATATGGAAGAAATTATATAAACTGATTTTTAAGAAACATGAATATATTAATTGGAAATATAGTCATCTCAATCTAGATCCGAAGACTTTGCCCCCTCCAAATAATGTGATAGGTGGATTATTAAAACTCACTTGTCAAACAAGGGTAACCAGAACATTTCTTACAGGCATTTGTGGGATTAAATATGATAATGTGAGTATTTGCATGTAAACATCTCAGCAAGTACCTATAGCACAGCCAACACTGGGTAGGTCATAGATGCCACTTCACATGCTAATTAGGACCAGCAGGAGACAGATCAGAATGAAGAGGAAATGAACAGAGGAAGAAGACAGTGGAGGGCATTGAAATTTTCAGGATAAACACAAATAGACTGATACATGGAAATGAAAGTGGTAAAACATGAGTCGCTAACTCTTAGCAATGGATATCTCATGAACATATCTTCCAAGCATCTTAATGAAACCTAGATCCCTCATCCTCTAATTCTCAATGCCCACAATCTCACATGCCCTCCATGCTGGCTAAGAGGGCAGGAGCACCTGACACGCAGCAATCCCGGCACGGCCTTGGCAGCTGTGCAGCCTTCTGTGGCTCATTGCTACTGATAGCGCCCGCCTCCAATGTCTCCACCACCTCCCAGCACACCTCCAACATTAAGAACTACACCTTAAATGGTAGCCAATGCCCCATCTCTTCTTCAGGAATAGGGAAGATCCAGCACACTTCAGCATCCCATGGGATATGAACACCTTCCTATCTAGTTAGAGAGAGCCAGAAGATACATCACGGTAAGGGGTCATTCATTGCAGGGTGAATCCATTAACAACGCAATTTAGAACTTAATATACTGAAGTGGATATGCTCTGATTCTACCAATGTAAACTGCATTCTTAATTATCTAAAAAGAGTGCAATGGTAAACAATGTTTGTTAATTCTCTACTCTATTTAGAAAAGTTATCAAGCACCTAAACAATCTGTTTCAAGGCACTGAAATCAATACTAAGTCACAATGTGTGTCTGTGATGATATGAGGTGTTCCACAATCTCTGCAGCTATCCCAGGAGTTGAACATGTCTATGGCACAAAGGACTCTGGGATGTTGACATTCAGGTGAGTAAGAGCACGGTTCTCACCAGTGAGGCCACCTGTGAGGCAGAGCTCAGGGAACCTGTCTCTTCCTACTCCACATATGTCCCTGATTTCTCACTAAGGAACATGAACTAAAACCAACAGTTACCAGCTAAGATATCAGCCTCATCCATGAACTGGGTGCTGAAGAGAATCACTCTCCCTGATTTCCTCTCTTTTAGGAGACTCCACACATGGTGCCTTGAAAGAGGATCCAATCCAGCAGTTGGTTCATCTAACAGCAGAACCTGGACAGCAGAAAAGAATATAAAATCAGTTTTATTCTTTCAGTCAACGTTATTTTTTAAAGTTCTACACTCATAAAAGTATCGGGGAAAAGTGCTTTAACTTAACGCTTTTGTTGCAAGAATTCTCTTATGTGCATCATTTGCAAAATTTTTGAGCTAATACAATAGTTGGGCTCAATCTGATTTTACCCTCAGCTTTCCTTCAACCTACCTGAGGATCTCCTAAAATGGCAATCCCAAAAGTCAGTTTCCTTTTTTGTCCACCACTGAGATTTCGAGCAAGAGTGTCCTGAATATTTTCCATCTCTAAGACCTGTAAAACTTGTTGTACCTAAGAAAACAAGGAATACTTAGTCTGAAGTACCTGGTGCTTATTATTAAAGCACTATTATATCTTCTATCTTCATAGAGGGCCTTTTAGCTTAACTCTTAGATCAGGGTCTATAGCCCCGAAGTCACACATTGATACTGGTCTGTGGCCTGTTAGGAAGCTGGCTGAACAACAGAAAGTAGAAGGTGGGCAAGGTTCAAGCCAGCAAAGCTTGGTCTCTATTTACAGCTGCTCCCCATTGTTGACATTACCTCCAGAGATCCTCCTCTGTCAGGTCAGTGGTGGTGGCATTAGATTCTTAATTGAGCTTGAGCCCCTCTGTGCATACAAGGAACCTAGACCGCATGCTCCTCATGAAATAAGGTACACACTAACTGTAAAGCACTTGAAACATCCTGAAACACTCTCTATCCACAGAAAAACTGCCTTCCATAAGTCAGGTCCTTACTGCTGCTGACGTCTAAAAGTTTGGGAACCATTGCTTTGGATGACAAATGGTGCAAAAAATAATACAAACGCATAAAAATTTCTAGTTGAACAATCTCATTTTCTCAGAGGTGAGACAGCTAATATACCTGTTGCTCCACTTTATGTGGCAAAATCCCTTTTACTTTAGCAAACAGCCTGAGATTTTCTCTCACAGTGAGAAATACAAATTGTACATTGGATTGTGGGCAAACTCCAGTGAGCTTACTGACAGCTTCCACGTCAGCCATTTCCGAAAGTGTGTGATTATAGATGGTAACAGAGCCTGTAAGCAGAAAGCAGAGAGAGATGCTGTCAGGACAACATGTCGTGGCACACCGAAGACACTTTGACACGGAAAACAACATACGTAAATTACTAGATCCACTTGAATATTTTTTTTCCACATAAGGAACACAGAGTTGACTGGTTAAATAATGTCCAGAGTAACATCTGATCGCATAGAAATGTCAGTTAGCAACTGAAAAACTACAAAACTACTTATGAAATATTGAAAATACGGCACTTTCTAGAAAAAAATTGAATGTAATTGTATAATGATAACTTAAAGAAGCACCTAGAATTGTAGCTTGTAATTGGTACATTAAAAATATCAGAATTGTACACTTTAGTAGGATAGCACATAATATTTTGATGCATGTGTACATTTCATAGTGTTTAAAGAAACTTCTAAAATCTTCTTCTTAAATATTTGATGTAACAGGTAGTTACTGAAATTTCTTATGTTAACTAATGAAATCATGGCTAATTGGTTGCCCTTGGACTTGTCCTCAGCTAACTGTGCTCTCACCTGTAGTTGGAAGTGAAAGCCCACTGAGTAGGTTTAACAGGGTGGTTTTCCCAGCACCGCTGTGACCAAGGAGGGCAGTAATCTGGCCTTCATAGATGTCAAGTCCCAGACCTGGCGTGATTCAGAAAAATTACACTCAGAGGCTATATAATACATTTACAGTATCTGAAATTCTTACATTTCTTGTATTATGAATGTATTAGCTTACCAGTTACACAATAAAATCAACCTTAATTTTTTTCCTTTGAAATTTGTGTCCCATATGATAAATATTTAATAGCTACAGCATTATCGATACTATTCATTGTAAGATTAACAATTTTTAGGTAAAAAACATTGTTTGTCCTGAAAAAGAGGCTGACTATAAGGATACCTTCAAAACACGAGCATATAATAATAATTTATGATGCTGTTGTAATTCATTCAAATCCACAAGATTCAAATAATGCACCCTAATTTAAAAAAACCGTCATATGTTTTCTCATTTACTTGGAAATACTCAATGTTTTTGAATAAAGGAGACTTATAATGTCTAGATATGTGTTCTTAATTCTTACCAAAGCATTACAACAATATAGCATGGTCACTAAATCAAATAGCCCTGCTACATGCAGTGTTATTTTATTACCTTTCAAAGCTTCTACTTTTCCATGCTTTCCTTTATATTCCTTTTTAAGGTTTTTGATTCTGCAAAAGATGGAAACCTTTTGAAGAAATTGTACAGATGAGTGGTGGCTGGATAAACAAGTTTTGGAAGCCACACGAAAATCTGGGGATTGTTTTCCTTCACACTGGAGCTGGCAGAAGCCTCTCAGCATCTCACCAGAAGCAGCATCCCTACTTCCTGTTGCCTGTTCTCCATCACAACTCCATGTAGTGTCTTACCTGATCGCTTCTTTTCCATGGAATTCTGCAGACACTGGCTCAAAGGAGTCACTGAATGAAGGATCAGAGTCTATTTCATTCTCAAGGACCACATGATTAGCCCTTCGGTGTTGAAACCAAAAACAAGACCTCAAGAAGAACAAGGGAGAGTGCCGATGTCCGTATTTGGCTACATGGGCAAGAGGGAATTACATATTAGATCAGTAACTACTTGAGAGATTACAGTCTCCCTAGCACAGGTATCAATATAATTCCTTTGATAGAAAATCTGAACCCATGTTATCACCTGTAAGTACACTGCTGTAGTAGGCTCCTGACAGTCACTGAGTTATAAGCATCTAAAACGAATTCTCCAATCTTTGAGTGAGAGAGTACTGTAAACTAAGTGAAAAGTTCTTCAAAGCAGAATGAGATGTTTCATGATGAATTACATCTAAAATTAAGGGTAGTTTTCACTTCAGTTTGGCCAGATGCATGACTGTGTTTCCCAGAGTTCCTTGCTATTGTGCAAAGTAGGCCTTGTGCCATTATGGGCAGTAGTTCGTCTAACCAATAAGGAGATGATGTGTTTACAGGACAAGGTACCAGAGAATCCGAGGGGAGACGATACAATAAGATGCGACTTTTTAAAAATAAATGAAATGGACATCTGGGTATAGCTAAATGGTAGAGTGCTTACCTGGCATGCATGAGCCCTGAGTTCAATCCCCAGTATGTATATGGAAAAAGGAACAAATGTATAATAATGAGAGGAACAAGGAAATGCTAAAAAGCTTGACAGATACTTCTGAAAAGGGCTATGGAAGCGTTCAGTAGACAACAGAGGGTACTTGACTGAGCACATTTTTGAGTTTACTTATGTACCGTGTAATGTGATTCTACCCAGTATAAACTGACGGTTTCAACAATTTAGAAAAAAAGAAGGAAGAATATCAAAATTTGTTTTAAAATATATTTTGTCATACCAATAAGGTAGATGGGTCCAGATTTGCTGTCATTATGGTGAAAATATCTCTCTCCCTTGAATTATCTATCTACTCACTACTTATGACTAAATTTTTTCAGAGAACAGAAATTGTTCAGTAAATCGTCAGCATTGAGCTTTTTTTTTTTTTTAAGACAGAATTAAGCTGAGCAAAATGTCGAGTGCAGAAGAACCCCTATGCAATATTTTTGACTCTGAGGGGTAGAAATCCCACTGTTTTCAGCAGCCAGAGATTTAGTGTTCTGAGTCTGAAGTAGCAAGGTACAATTTCATATGAAGCCAAAATGTGCTTTTTGCTTTGTAACTCCTGGTTGTTTTTGACACTCTTTTAGAAAAAGAACTGCTGGTGTAAAATGACAGCCATTTTTTAAAAATATGACTTTTGAGTTACTGCTAAAAGTTTCACCTGGTCATGGTCAACACAATTTCTCTGCAGCTTCCTTTCAATGCTATCAGTAGGATACTATAATGAATTTTGTTAAAAAAAATAATGCTACTTAACAATCATCAGTGTTGCCTTGCTTCAAGGATAAGGATAAGGAAAATATTTTAAAACTCATATGTGTAGTAAAGTCCAAACACACCATGTGTATTGTTTTCTCTGATCATTTAATCCAATCATCCTGTGAAAATTAACAGCCATATTTCTGGAATCACGTTTTCTCAGTGGACTCAAGCTAGATGCCAGTTCTCAGAACTTTCATTTCCACAGGGCTCACAAACTATCTCTACCTTCTACAAAAACCTTATGCAGGATGATTTTCAAACTTAGCAAATTATAGCTACTGACAATTTCTTTCTGTTTTGAAAAGCAGTGCATGCCTCTGTGCCCTCTTATAAGACCTCATAGGTATCCACATCTCCTCTGAATTTACTAAAAGGAGTTTCTCAATATTTCCTTCAATTAATTAACAATAGCTTGACTTAAAAGATGTATCCACAATTTAAAATAACCTCTTTTTGGGACTAGAGGAATGGCACAGTGATTAAAGCATTTGCCTAGCAAGCACAAGTCTCTGGCTACAATTTCCCAGAGCCGCATAAAGTGGGTGGGATGGTGTATGCCTGTAATCCTAGCACTTGAGAGCCTGAGACCAGAGGACTGCCATATGTTGAAGGACAGTCTGCGCTCAACAATAAGTTTAAGACCAATCTGGACGACATAGGAAGAGCCTGCTTCAATAAACAAACAAAAATTATTTGTTAAAGTAAACTTCTTTTTGAATATCGTGGTATTACCTTCATATATATATATATATATATATATATATATATATATATATATATAAAATTTTAAAATTGTCTTTATAATGTTCCACTAACTATAAACATTTGACAATAATTCATAAGCTAACAGAGTAATTATATTGCTTTCAAATTTTATTTCCCAAATTAATTTTATTTACAGAATTTTTCTCATAAGCCAGATTTCTATACACTACTATCTTATCATTCTGTAACTTTTTAAGCTTTTTGTCCTCTATTTTGTTAGAGCATTTTTGAATCCACTTCTAAATCTTTAGCATTGGTACCTTTACATATTTAAAACTTTTTATTGAATTTGGTAATGATAAGTATATCCAATCTTTAAGCTGGTAAAAAAAAAAAGCTAGGGGCAGGAAAAAAAGTTGGGAAAAATAAATTTAGTAGCATATAAACATATTGAATGTTCTCAAAGAGAAATAAGCTTTTCTTTAATCAGCTAACAACATAGTTTTTTTTTTTTTTGCTGGAATACCTTGTAGCTTGTCATTATGTAATAATCGCGTAAGTCTGCTTGAATAGATTTTTTTTTTCATTTGTTCATACTACCATGTGCAAATGAGAGGTTGGTCTAAATATTTCTTTTCTTGAACTAGTTTGTGTTTCTTTTCTCAGCTTTGCTTCACTCTTTAAATGAAGTCGGTCTTCCATGTCTCCTATTCCCCTGTTAGTCCCAAATCCTTGGACAGCTGGCATCTCAGCACATGGAATGGTTTTGCTACTTCCTTCACTCAGGTTGGACAAGGTTCATTTCCCAAGAAAGACAGTACTTAATGTAGAAATGATGACAAACCTCAAAGTTGCTTAGTTCAGAGGTTTCCTAGAACAAGGTGGGTAGTAGCCCTCATTTTACCTCAGGCTTTCCAGAAACATGGCCGACTTATTATTTTAAACTTCATGTCTTCCTTTCTGTCTCCTTACCTCTCTGTGCTTTTTCTCTAACATTTATCTGGTATATCCTCAAAAGTGACAGATGAAACCTCAGTTTTGCACAGATGAAAAATTTGTTTCTCCCCAGACGAGACTGTGCATTCAATATGTACTTACAGTATTATTTGTTCATAACCCTTGAGTCTAGTACGTGAGTTCAATAGAGAAGCCCATCACAATTACTAAAAAATGTCATGTTCATCTAACTATGACATCTAGCAACAACAGCATAATGATCCATATTTGCTTGTTAAGTACCTCTTCAAAAAACAGATTAAAGTGTTAGAACTAAATCTTCAGATATGATTCTACAATCACTGTTACTAGTCTTACGTTAGGAGATTTGGGAAAAAATGCTCGATAATTTTTTGAGACAGAATCTCACTCTTTGTAATCCCAGCTGGTCTTGAAATCACTATAGAGGCCAGGCTGGCTTCACACTGACAGCAGTCCTCCTGCCTGAGCCTCTGAGATTATAGGTGTGAACCACCACACTTGGGCTATGCATTGCTAGGCAACTGAATTCAGGCCCTTGTAGTTGCTACGCAAGCACTATAACCATGGAGCTATGGCTGAGCCCTCTAGAGATTTATGTACTATTCATTATAAATATTTTAAATAGATGCTACTCATTAAATTGTGTTAAATTACAATTTGCTACTACTTACTAGGCAAAACTTTGTCAAAATATAAAGTCAACGCCAAATAGAGAAGGGCATCAAAAACCAACATGAAAAAAACGGCTATTATTAGGTACGAGTTGCCTGAAGAATCCGAATGGATATTAGAATTCATATCATAGTCCAAATGTATAAGCTGAAAAAAGAAACAGAGTTTAAAATAATTAACAAAACACTGAGAATTACCATTGTCTCATTTCTGCTAAACGCTGGTATTGCAAAAATAAATGAAATTCAATTGTATCTTTACGCAACCCAGAGCTCCTGTAATACGAAACAGTCAACAAATGTAACTACAAACCATAGGTAGTAATAGATAAGTCTCCTAAGAAGAGGTTAAAAACTCAAACAAATCGCATTTAAGCTGGACCTGACACAAGACTTTCTTCAGAACTAAGACAGAAAAAAAGGAGGATGGTTTTGCAGTGAGGACTTCACTTCAAAATAAAAATGTGGAAGAGTGAACCTACTGTAGTCACTGGAGACAAGCTGAACGAACAAGTTCTTATTGAACTGTTGTAATATACAATGATTTTATACGTAACATGACCTTTAGTATTTGTAGTCATAACGTCATGACTAACATCAACTTTTCTGAGAGAAATATTGGTTTCACATAGAAATAAGCAATTTTTAAAATGCACTTATTTCAAATTCCTGATTTTCTAATACTTGTAATAATCTTAAAGATCATGTTTGTGTGAAGTAAACAAATGTTCATTGGGACACCAATTAAAAGTAGAAGCTGAAGGACATAAACAATAGATAATTGGCCTATATTTAGTGACTTCTTTGGAAACAATCATACTGAGAGAGAAAAGTAAAACTTTGTATTCCTGAAGTGTTTTTCTAAGTAAACATTTTTAACTTTAGCCTACGTTGCACAAATCACCGGGGGAATATGCTTGCAGTGCTTCATACAAAGCAAATTTGTCACCCTCACTCTTACCTGGGCCATCCCTGAAGTGAAGGCAAATGGACTAAGGAGGCATAAGGTCCATTCCAGAAATGCAGGAAGATGTCTGTACAACGCCATGAATCCCAGGCTCCCCCAGAAGATGGTAAGAAGGAAGATGGCCAAGCCAGTAAGGAAAGGTTTCTTTATTAACACACTCATCAGGAAAGCTAAAGTTATCTGAAAGGAGAAAAAACTTCAGCTGGTAGAATGCCCTGAAGGCCATCAATGACACAATAAATGAATTTATTTGTTATGATCTGGGTAATAATCCCTGAAAGACCTTTATAGCAAAGGCTTAGTCCCTAGCCCAAAGTATTAGTGGAAGGTAGAGACATTCATGGGTAGTACCTAGTAGCAAGTGTTCTGGTCCTTGGGGAAATACCTTAAGCAGGTTGTAGGACCCTAAGTTCTACTCTTTTTTCTGTTTTCTGCATCCTACCACGAGGTGAGTAGTTCTGATCTCCTATCTACCACCCATATGATGTGCTGCCTTGCCTGAGGCCTAAAAGCAAAGAGGACAGAAACCTCCAAGACAGTGAACTAAAAAAAGCCTTTCCTCCTGATAAGTTATCTCAGGCATTTGTCGCAGTGACAGCAAGTTAACTAACATCATATTACAACAGTATATGTCAGGATATAACTAAGTGGTATATTGGTTTACCTAGTATGCACCAGACCCTGAGTTCAGTCCTCAGAACTACCAATAAATATACAAATAGATGATAAATATGTAGATGGATAGAGATGCTATAGATACTTTATCAACATCTGAGTAGATACAGTCTACATTTTGTCTCACTGAAACATTGCCAGTACAACAGAAATAGAAGCAGATGAGTGACACAAAATTGGAGAAAGAGGAAATTCACCAACTCACCAAAGACAAACCGTAGAGGAGAAATAGAGTGAAGACCACCAGGAAGCCAGTCAGCATGACAATTTGGGTAGATTTGACTACAAGGGTCATCAAAATGGCCATGATTAAGGAGAAGCCAGCATACATCACACCCCAGGAAAGCCTAGAAGAAAAGCACAGCATTCTTTCAGAGTGTGGTTACTCCTTCACTTCTTTCATATTTACTTAGCAAATGATTTGTGATGCTCGCCACTTATCAAGACAACAAGAAGGTGAATAGTAACAAATTAGAAAACCACCTTGCTCCAACGCTCATATTCTCCAGGGAAAGGTCAGCAATATGCAAGTCATAGGCACAATAAAGAACTACAAATTAAGAGAAAAAAAAATGATGGTAGTTTGATTATGGGTGTGATTTCTCTCCCACTAACCAGGAAGTCTGTTTTTTTTTGTGCCCAATTATATGGCTTCTGTTCTCACAAAGCACTTCATTCTGCTGAAATAGTTCCTGCACGTGTGTTCTGTAAGCTTCCTCTTAATTCTGTTAAATGCAGTGCAAACAAAAATACCACAGTTCTTCCTTTACGGAGAAAAAAAATCCCTGACTTTTTGATCCTTCCTCATTGCATTTTTAAAAATCATATCAGGTAATTTTCTGTGATATTTGTAGATTTTCATCACCTTTAAAAATGCAGTGACCAAAATTTCCTTCAATGTCACAATATGTCATTTTAATTAAAGAAGACCAACCAAAAATTTCCCACTACTGACCAGCTCAACAACCTGTTGTTTCGACTTCTGCACTTAGTATATTGAACTTTGCTATTCCACCTTTTGTTTCCTACCTTGTAGCTACTGTGTTCTCCGACACGCTGCTTCCCAGACTTTTATTGGCCAATTTTTCCTAAGCAACGTATGAAACAGCTCACACTCATTTCTTTCCTTACTTCTCATGACCAATGAAGAATGCATGTTATTGATGTCTTACCCAAAAGAAAATTGACATTTAAAGAATTCAAATATCTTGTGCAAGATGTAACCTACAGAATGCTAAGGCGGAGAAGAGCCACGGCTGTGGCCTCCAGGTGTGCATCCCTTCCCCTTGGCTGTCCTGCCTTCACCAAGGAAAGCTCAAGGCTTAAAGAGAAAAACAGCTTTCTTTTCTCAGTGATATACAAATATGTATGATATATGTTGGGGTGAAAGCCAATGGAATTTAAAGTCAGGATCTAAATTCTATATTTTATTGTCCATTGGAGTTGAGCCCAAACCTCAACTTCTAGGGCACCTGGGGTCACCCAGGGATGGTAACTGGCAGCGACATCATCCTCTGTACTTGCTGTCAGTACTTGGAGGAATGGTAGATGTCTACAAGGCAAGCATCTCTCTTTAAATCAAAGAAATGCAGAAAGTTTCAGTTACCAAGGGAGGAAGTCCATCTATTCCAGTCATCACCAGCACACAACTTTATGAAAGCATCAAGTCTAAATATGCTACTTTATAGTCCAACCAGCTGGGCTGCTCTATTTGTTTAATGCAGGACAATGAATTGTATTCACGTGATTTACCAGAATGCTGACTCTCGAAGGCCCATCATTGTCATCAGGGGCTTAATGTATCGTCTTTCTTGTGTAACACTGACTGACAAATGGTATATAAATGAAGAAAAAGAAATGATGCAGAAGAAAATGAAAAAATCAGTTGTGACTCCTCCTTGAGCAATAAAAGGTGACATCTTCATATTTACACCAGTAACAGACATCAGCTCTTCCATCACGGAATGGTTCACTGTGACCTGAAGAAAGATGTTAATGAACAAAATGTTGGCATTAATCTCATGACAAACTTAGACTTTGTCTCTCAGTTGTAAGGAATCGTGCATATTTCACACACACACACACACACACACACACACACACACACACACACACACACCCTTCACAACCCTCTCCCTTGTAGTTCTGGAACATTCTATTTTATTGACTTCTTAGAACATCTCTGCTTATTATTGTTCCTGAAAATTTTTCAGCTTATGATTTGAGACTATCTGGAATGAATCTCCAATCATAAATCTTCATTGATATTTCTTAAACAACACTCTCCTGCCTCAGTGTTTGCTGGAGCACTATTTAAAATCCTCTGATAGAACCTAAGCTTTTATTGTAACTGTGTATCTGCATTTCTGTCGAGAAACTAAGCCTTTATTATAACTATTTATCTGTATTTCTATCAAGAACCTAAGCCTTTATTGTAACTGTGTATCCATATTTCCAGCTAGAACCTAAGCCTTTATTGTAACTGTGTCTCCATATTTCCAGCTAGAACCTAAGCCTTTATTGTAACCGTGTATCCATATTTCCAGCTAGAACCTAAGCCTTTATTGTAACTGTGTATCCACATTTCTGTCTCCTTCATTTCTAGGATCTCTGGATAAAAGTGCCATGCTCTGCGTATTTTTCTGATCCCAGATACTTGTCACATGGTTTGAATATATAAGAAATCTGGTACTTTGTGCCTAATTAATGAAGTGAATAAAGGATAGAATAGGGCAATCCATCAACATTTCATTTACAATTAATTTCCTTTAACTTAATACTCACTTCAATTATAGCAGCATTAATGGCAGCCTGAAAAGCTACAAAGCCTTTCTCCCAGAATATTGAATTTTCACATGTGATTTTTTTGTTCATGGCTTGACAAGGAGCTTTGAGAAAAAAGTAGAGAAGACCCTTTGTTATGGGATAAAACCATGCTGCTTATGAGAAAAATCAAGATTTCCAATGTTCCTAAAAGCAGTCAAAAACCACAGTAGTACAATATAGGATAAGATTTCTTGATTGATTGAGGATTATAAAGTACATACCAGCCATCACCCCCACCCCCCAAAAAACAACAGAATTTCTTTGCTAATTTTTTAAGACCAGATAACAATGCTACTTTTACTCAACTTTACAATCTTCTCAGTTTCAGAATGCTTTTGTTGAGCTTTGCTATTCTGTTGTTTGTTTCCAAGAAAAAACATTAAACAAACAAGCAAAAAAAAAAAAAAAAAAGCTTGTGACCTACTGAGAAAGTCTTTTCTTGAAGTTTTATTTGGAAGTTATATGGAAATCATAGAAAACATAAATTCTAAAGAAAATGTACTTAAAATATAGGTTTTAATAATGATTTCTTTTATATTCAGAAATACACTGTACATATTGTGGGTTTGCAAGGTGTCACATACACCCCCTTGTGACAAATAATGAAAGAGCACGAGAAATGTTTCACTACTAGGATGATTACCTGAATGGTCTGTGTGTTCTTTGATCTTAGGCATTCCATGCTCCCAAAAGAATTTCAGATGGTATGAGAACACATCATTAAAGATAACTCTCACTGAGTCTGTGGAATAATTTAAATCCAATTCATTCATACTTTTTTCATCAGGCCATCCTGTAATTTTTCTTCCTGTTGTGTGAACAAGCAAGAGATTTTTTATATGCCAAATGCAATTATGTTTAGGTGATTTTATGTTAGAGCTATTTCTTTTATAAAGCTAGTTGTGGGTCAAAGAGACTCACACTTAGGGGTGAGGGTGATTTCCAAAGCTTAGAGAAAATCAAAAGTGTAAAAGGGCAAATACATAGACCACAAATATGTTATACCTTTCCAGGCTAGTAATGTAAAGCAAAATTAATTTAAAATAATAGCAAGTCATCGTATCCACTTAATACATGACAGACCCAACTACCAGCAAAATACAGTCTACCACCATTAACAGTGATGTCAGTGCAGCTGGATTTCAAAGACAACATAAAACTGTGAAATTTGTATAATGTTTTCTTGAGAGACTGGTTATTCTAAAATATATAATGTAAAAGGCTGTGATTAACTTATTTAACCCTTGTGATTTCATGTTCCTGAACTGATACAGTATGTTCCTTCCTCTTCCGTGACTCAGATTTGATCATTTTCCTCAGATGGCAAGGGGTCCCAGTGCTGTTTTATCAATGGTTCCAACTTTCTAATTGCCTCGTTTATTTTCTTTTGAGATATTAGCATCTGTTAACACTCAGCACCTAGATCTATTAATTCAATGAAAGTTTTCAAAAGTTGATGTCTGTTATTATCATTTCATCTATTAATAGAACACATCAATAGAACTGCACTTTCCCATTGTGTGCATGGTTCTGCAACAATATGTATGGCTCACATAGAATACATGATGGCACTGATCTTTCATTTACAAATTTTCATAACAAGAACTCATTTGCAGTCCTTCTTTAACAAGAAATTATACTTTCTTTTCAATCCCAATGCAAAAGCATAGACTTACAGTTCTATGACTTTCAAGTGATGCTGCTTATTGAAGCCCAACTTGGGCCCATGCTGAGTCTTCTTTTCTGATGGAACCTATGAGTTTTAATCAGGAATGACAAGACTCCCTACCCTGTAAATTCTCTGTCCCAGGCCCTGCATCTTCACTCTTCACAGGGAGACTCCTGAGTTTCAAGGACACAGAATAAAAGAATAAAGCTGCTTCATTGTTACCTAGCTGGTCTTTCTGACCATGCACCAATTACACCCTCAGAACCTGATATCATGAAGTGCCAGGCTAAATATGAAAAAACAAATCAAACAAACAAACAAAACAAAACAAAACAAAAACTGGCTTCAGTTGCTGTCCTCACATTCGCCATGTCTGCTTTCCATTATTACCGATTGATATTTTCCAGGGGAGTGAGGGGTAGTAGAGATGAGACCCAGGCTCGTCACACTGAGCTACATCACCAGCCTCCTTTTAAAATTATTACTTTTTTTTTTTTACTTTGATACAGAATCTTGTTAAGACACATAATTGCCCCAGCTGAGCTCAATCTTGCTGTCCTGGTGCCTCAACTTCACCAAAGAGCTAGGATCACTGACTGGTGCCATCACCAGGCCTGGACAATGCTTATTAATTCAAGAGAGTCTCCTCAGGCCTCTCAGATACTCCACCACTTCCCTTGTTTATCTGCCACACCCCACAGAGAAATACCATGACCATCCTGTGGCTCTCAGTGCTTCCTCCTCAATCAGTTACGTCTTAGGGTATGAAGAAAAACTCTGTAATCTAGTTTTGTCATAAATACTGTCTGTGATTATTTGGCATAGCTGTCTAGTTCCTGTTTTGACTTTTATGTATTTCAAGAGAATACAAAGCTGTCACGTTCACTGTATATTTCTTGAATATTTTCAAAAATATACATTGAAATAATCTTGGACTCATCTCATTTTTGTGTTCTTAATAATTAAAGAGCCATGACCCTGTTAACATAGCATTTCCTAAACAGGATGCTAGTCAACAGAGTAAGAAAATCTGCTTGATATTAAAAAAGGAACCTACATTAGTGTTGTTAATAAACTCCCAAAATATCGACATTTAACACAATCAGTCACAGAAATCCCCAAAGGAATTTATATACTATTGTAATTTGAAAACTACCCTAAGCTTCCAGGGGACGTACCTTTCATGGGTGGGGCTGAAGCCACTTTGTTCATTATTGCTTTAATAATTTTGGAGTCAGGTGCAAATGCTATAATGTAATTAGAATCATTAAAGTTATCTACACGTCCCAATTCCATCGCAGGCGTTTGAGAAGAGTCAATAACTTGATGTAAATTGGAGGAAAACAGGAACGCAAATAGAACTAGAAGACACGAGAAGAACCATTCCTACGTAGCAAGGGAGAAAGATGGAGCAAATCAGTCGATATCCTGCAATAGCCAATTGCGGCCCCTCAATTTTGTCAGGCAGCTTGCACTGCACCTGACTTCTCCGCCTAGCTCAGGAGCTTTGATTTACTTTTGTACTTTTAACTTACACATTTTAAAATATGGACAAAGTATTGACATTAGACCAGAGGCTCGTAGCTTATCATCCTTCCATGCAAGGGACCGGGTAGCTCCATGAGTGGTTTGTAGTCATTCTGAAAGGGAGGTGGCCTGGACTAGGCTAGTATGTTCCATCCGTAGGAGCAAGGTCACACTTTTATCATCTTCTGCTTGCACTTAGAAGAAGTCAGCCCTAAACTATGGCTCATAAAAAGACTTCATCGTCACCACATTCTGAAACTGGATGTGGGACAGCAAGCACTTGAAGCCCAGAGATAAAACTTTACTTTATTCGTTGTCATCTTAAACACAAAGCTTATTCAAAGAAGTGTGTATTTTATTTATTATAGACAGTCATATATCTATGTATGTTGATCTGTGTGTATACACATCTATGCACTTAAATAAAAAGGATACAGCATTTATTTTTAAAAGATTTAAGATTGGAAGCAAAGTATCTATAGAGTCAGGGCTCAACTTTTATATTTGTATTTATACAATCCTAGACCACGCAGACTAGTTTGTATATGTTATTAACCGACAAGCCAAGCATTCAATACATAGGTATTGAATGAACACATGTGCACACACACACACACAAAACATTTTATAAGATCTAATGATTACATAGCAATTCTAGTCTATAACATTTTACAAGTTTATGTTTGTTTAAAATTTATCAAAATTTCTATACAAAGCAAATCTACTCACTGTTAAAATAAAAGTACTATTTTAATAGAATGAAAAGATCAAAATGGTATTTATTTTCTTTTCCTGTCTGTGTAAATGCCTATTATTTCACTCCAATTGACATTATCTCTATCCATAGTGCAATTATTTAGAAGCACTATAGCTTGTCATATTTTCTAAATCTCTTCTTTGTAATTGGCACACAGTATTTGAACATACTTACAAAGCACACTGTAATGTTTTGAATTAGGTACTTATTGGGTACTGATCCACTCAATATAGTCAATATATCTGTCATCTATTTTTTTTTATACGAAGTGCATTCCTTCCATTGCTTTTTAAACTTTGGGCTACTTTTTCAATTAATTCCAGACTAAATTTTTTTCCTTTTTTCTGTTTTGACTTTGGCCCAAAATACTGTTGACTATTCTTTTATGACAGCCGAGGAAGCTAGATGTTAAAGATTCTCTCTGCAGTATGACTGGCTTCACTTTTTCAAGAGTGTCTGCATATAACTACTTTAAAAAATGTCTTCAGTGCAATATATACTAAGCACATATTTTGAATTTTACTTGAAAAGTAGCAAAGTTCAGAATTTGGAGAAAATTTTGCCCAAGTAGAGCTAAAAATACTCATAGAAATTTAAATGTTAAACTGTTTGCATTGCTCAGAATATATTTTTCCTCTTTATACAAGGGCACAGTCTCTGAACCATACCAAGAAGGTTTCTCTCTTCATTCTCCACTTTTTGAGGCAGTTCTTGCCGACGAGAGCGCACACTTGCTGACCCAGGCGGGTGTGCCTGCTGTGCATTTTGACCTGTGTAGTTGAAAAGAAAGGAAGCGATGGAAGTAAACGTGAAGGTCTCAGATAGAAAACGTTATGCAATCTAACAAAAAGGAAGCAATTTAGCAGCTGCTAAAACAAGAATAAGGGTGCTGAAAGATTTAAACAGAAAGGAAAAAGAGGAGAAAGGGAAAGAGGAGGAGGAGGAAATGCTTACACTCAGTTTAAAAAGAAAGAAAAGTGAAAACCCTCAAGGTAGCATTTACTCGTATTGTGCTCACAGACATCAGGGAGATGAGTAGCGTCAGATGCCGCTGACCAACAACTTTGGCTGTGAAGCCACCTAACAGAGACCAAACAAACAAACAAACAAATTAATTAATTAAATTGGTTCAGACCTACTGAGGGAGATGAGAGCTAGAAATCTAGGTCACTTATTACTAATTCATTATTGCTTACAGTGTCCTATCATCAATTAATTCTGCTTCTAGGTAGGTTTCTCCAGGTAAATTTTCTTATGGATTCAAGTGGCAACCCATGCTAATGTGCTTTTTGACATACAGATTTTATGGCATGGTGCAGTAAAGCAGATTTTGACACATACCGTCTGAACAGTACTGCGTAGAAATCAAGAGCAATGGTGGGTGTCACACCCTCCCCATGAGAAAAGCCTTTAAATATATTTAAGACGTCCAAAAGAAGCAAAAGAAAAGATTGGGAGTCACATCACAATGTCACTTCTATGAATTCATACTATATGCAGGTCACATTTCCCAAAACCAGTAATTACAGAGTCATCGTCAAATATAAAATAAATACCACCTCTGACCGTGGGAAATAAGGAGGAACGTCAGGTGGGAAGCAGGAGTTAAAAGTTAAAATAAATAGAACTAGGTAGGCGCTCGTGCGGCAGATTATCTCAAGCCCTTCATCAACCTTCCATAATTCAAGTCAGAAAAAGACTGAGGACTGCCACCAGAGGAACATGAGCCCAGTGGCATCAAAATTCACAGGCAAGTAGATAGAAAATGTCACAGACGTTCCAATAGATTTTGCTCATTGTGGCTGAGTTTATCTTTTGTGTAGATAAGTTCCCAATAATAGTGATAGACAGGAAACAAAAACAAAAACAAAAAAGAACCTTTGATTATTAGAATCACAAAGAAAAACATTTTTCCACTAAGAAATTAATACTGCGGAAAGTCTCGGAACCTAAAAGTGTTAAAAAAAATTGCCCCGTGTGACCACTTTTCTTTCTTTCTGGGGGTTGATATGTGTACGAGAAACTACTTACAAATAAGAACAATTACATAATCTAATTGACATAAATGTGGCTGTTTGTTTCCAGCTATTAACATTAATCTGTTTCTACTCCATATCATGGTGTGAATGTCAGAAAGAAAAAAAAAATGCTGCTCACTACCGTATTAAAAAGCATCGAGTCAGCCTAAATTCTTCTGAGTAGAAAAATAAAAGGAATTTAAAAGTAATAGCATGGTTCCACAAAGCCAGTCATTTGCCTACCAGATGGAATTCCTACTATTCAGAGAATAAATGCATTGTATTCTGAATCAGATCAAAATTCTTACATATTTAATGTGATAAACAAGCTAAGAGTATTTTCCTGTTTTCTTGATGAAAATATTCTCAAATCAGCTACAAAACTAATTCAAAACTCAAAAAATCTTCCATCCCTCAAGGTTTATAATTCCTCTGGCAGTAAAACTGGAGGAAAAAAATAAAGGAATTGTGGCTCAAATAACTTTGAAAATAGCTCATACTTGCAAAGAGGCAGCAGAAAATTGCATTCCTTTTAATTTAATCAACAGCCTTTTTTATTCTGTGTTGTATTTGTCCAAACATGCTTTGGTCGTGGAGTAAAATGGAAAATCTTCCAGTTAATTATTTAGCCAGACAATATAAAATATTCTGATGAATTGAAATATCAAAATGACTCACTAATAACTTACTGCATTTACTGATTTCCACCCAATTGTTTCTAGGCTTATTTTCTATTTACAAATAAATAATAATCACAATTTAGAGGTGAACTTACTCTCAGGAAAGCTGGAGCAAGGAATCTAGAAACACAGTTCATCCATGGGTCTCTGTGTCCTGGAGAAAAATCCACATTCCTTTTGGGTCACTAGTACAACATGGTTTTAGTTTCACGTTTATTGTGAATGGTTCCGTTTTAGACTGATTTCCGAAGAGGATTGTGGTCTCGGTTCAAACAGGCTGCCAAAGTGTGTGCTGCACATAAGTGACTCTGGTACTGTTTCTCATCTCTGTCTCCAGCCAGTTCCTCATCAGGGAGTTCGCGGTTGCAGATGGTTGGCTGGACTTAGGCAAACACTAGAAACTAACGAACCAAGGAGGCAAAAAGAGTCTTTCTCAAATGCCATTTTTTTTTGTATTAAGCCCTACTGGGAGAAGTGACCTCCCCTGCCATTCCAACACAGTCTTTCAGACAAAGATAATAAAGAGCCAGTTCAGAGAAGACAGAGAAGTAGAGCAAAGCGAAAGGTATTTTTTGTTTTCAGCAATAGGGATAAACATACAAATTTGGTCAAAGAGGTATCTCAAAACCTTGCATGTGTTCTTAAAAGCCAGATATGAAGCCATGGAATTTCACTCATGGGACAAAGTCAATGCTGAATTTTTATTTACATCTTAGTGCCATGGTGCGTATCTTTGGATAAAAAGTAGGAGAATAATTACAGAAACAACATGTAAAAATACTTTCATTCCCAAGGCCTGCAGGGCTTGTTGTTTTAGTAACAGATCTCATGACACAATCTACTTTCTCTTGAGAAGAACACTCATTTTAAGAATTGTTAGAAAAAAGTTATTTTTTTTTAAAGCAGGTCAGACTCATTGTTCTATCCTGTTTAAGTATCACATGTGAGAAGAAGTCAAGGCTGTTCCAAAATATCCCGCAATTCATGAAGTTTGTCTTTGGCTAAAGGATAGAAATGAAGGTCTGTTCTCTTTCTGCTTATAGCCAGTGTCTATTACACGCTTCTGCACTGAAACTGTTTCCTGAACATTCAACCGAAGGGGCAACAACAGGGGCACACAGTTCTAAAACTAGAACCTCCTCATCTGTGTCCCTCTGACATCATAATCCAATGTAACCTTCCTCACCATCTCCCACTCCTTCCATGGGTTTTCCATCAACTTGCTCATTATCTGAGATCCGGAAATTCTCTGCAAGGAAAGTGTGGCAAAGCCAGTTGACGCCATTAAGCTAAGAGACAAGAACTTCTGACTATCTGTGTGTCTACTCTCTTTGGTAGAAGAAACCAAGTTATCATCACAATTTCACAACAATATTAATGCTTTGGACTCTGAGAATATAATTTAGAAGCTTCTTGCCTCAAAAAAAAAAAATCTGGTGTCTGAATTAAGAGTTTGATTCTGGGCCCACGTCCATGTCAATTTTCTGTCCTAAATTCCATTCTGTTTCTTCAATACATTTTATGTGTGGCATACTATGTAATCTCTATGATGTTGTAATGCAGCAAACTCATCCTCATTAATTTTTGACAGTCTTGTTTTAATTTAGTCTCATGCACTTATTCTTCTAAATAAGCAATAGAGTCAGCTTTGCCCATTAAAATTCCTTAGATATTCAATAATTGAATGACTTTTTTTTTTTTGGTACTGAGGATGAAATTTAGGGATACTCACCACTGACCAAACCCAGTTCTTTTTATTTTGTGACAGGGTCTCACTAAGTTGCTCAGGCTGGCCTCAAAATTCCTGTCCTCCTGCCTCAGCTGCCTGAGCAGCTACAATTTTAAGAATGTGCTACCATTCCCTGGCGATGGCACCAATCTTATAGCATAATGTGTTTATTTGGCAAACACTTAAAGGATTTAGAATGTGGGAGGCACATTGTAAAATTTTCCTTTCATGTGGGGAGGGGGCGGGTCACACACATGTGTGGTGCTGGAGACGGAACCCCAGGCATCCTGCAAGCTAGGCAAGCACTCTACCACCAAGCTACGGTCCCAGGCTCACACGTACATGTCAGCACTTTCAACCCACAGCACCTATCCCATGAGTTGAAATCCCATTGCGCGTTAGCCCTACCCCTCAGATGAGAAAAGTAAGATCTGAGGGTAATCCAAATTCACCCAGTTGGTGAGCAGCAGAACTTGTGTTCAGCGCAGGACGATCTCGACTGTAGGGTCCTAAGCTACAAATGCTCTGCTGGCTGTCTCATCCGCTTCTGTTTCTGTTCATTTATTCTCACTGCGTGACTCACATCTTATAGCTGTCGTGGTTTTTTCCTTCATGTGCTGCGCAGCAGTTGTCTCCAGTGACAGAAATTAATTATAAGCTCCACGCGGCACGCTATGCTCTGGGCTCAGCTTTCCTGGGGGATCCTTCCTCTCTCCCTCTCTCTGTCTCTCTCTGTCTCTCTCTGTCTCTCTGTCTCTCTCTCTTGGACTCTAGAAGCTCTTCTTAAACACTTCGGTCAAACCTGCTAATCCCCGACATGCAACCACAGGACAGCACGGTGAAGCGGTGCAGGTGCCTGGAGACCGAGGACGCCTGCTGGCTCCCTGGAGGCTGTGCCGCCTGGCCCCCTCAGGCCCCGCTGCACTGCCTCTGTGTGGGTCTCATCAGACACGCTCCAAAAAGTTGTCTTTGTTCCTAATAATACAGTGACTAAATTTCACACGGTCCTGTTTTGCACTTTTTTTCCTTCGAAACATCTTTTAAAAGATATATTCCTGAACTCCACTTTTCTTTGCATTTCTCAGGGATATTCTGAGCAGCCGGTAAGGAGTGGCCTACAAGGTGCCTCGTGAAACACTCTAATTGTGGGGTTTTATCCTTGTTGTTTTTTGCTTAACCTGCCATTTTGCCAGTCATTTTATTTTCAGTCTGTTTAAGTTAAATCTTTTATGGATAGGTGTGATGGCACACAACTATAGTCCCAGCTACTTGGGAGGCTGACACAGGAGGATCACTTGAGGACACAAGTTCAAGACCAGCCTAGGCGACACTGCAAAATCCCACTTAAAAAAAAAAGGGGGGGCAAGCACAGTGGTACTTCCAATATTGGGAGGCTGAAGCAAGGGGAAAATAAGTTCAAGTCCAGTTTGAGCTACTTAGCCACTCAGTGAGAACCTGTGTCAAAATAAAAATAAATAAATGAAGAAGAAAGAAATATTTTCCAAGAAAGTTTTTTCCTCAGATTTCATGTTCTCTATTTCTACATAAAACGTGTTTATTTTCAGGTCCTGTTTTTATGTTCCCATTTTCCCTACTTCTTGTTTAGAAAGTTCCGGATATGTATTTTTGTCTACTAGTAATTGTTACGTGTTAACAACACATTTTGGCCTAGATTTTTCTGGCTGTGTAAAAATTAACCTGTATCTCTGTGTATTTTTCTCTTATCCATCTTTCTCCTTATAAAATACATATTTAGCATATTGAACTTAAAAGAATCATTAATTTTTCTCTCAAAGCTTAGCTACGAAAGTTTGGGTAGTTTCCAAATGAGTGGTTTGGGTCAAGAGAAAGTTTTCATTTGTTTGTGTGTTTGTTTGTTGGCTTCATTACTGAGAGGAAATTTTGAAGGGGAAATCAAGAGAAAAAATGCTAAGAACACAAGGAAACAGCAGCAGACAGGACCCTGATTTTAGCAGATAGAACAGGAAGGCACTGGGTTGGACACAAGATGACAGCACAACTTTGAGAGGATGTTTTTGTTCTCTGTTATAAAATAATAACAATAATAACAATATAGTTCTAGCGAGAGGTGAATGCTTAAATATGATAACCAGACACAAAGACTTCACCTTTAAGATATTTTTCTATAAAATCAGAAGGAAATTTTAAGGCTAGACCAATCAGCATGCTTGGCAATTAAGAACAGGGCAGTAATCTGAGAAATAAGTGTCGAGACAAGAGGAAGTTTACTTACCTCAGTCCTGCAGGGACTTTTAAGACCTTCCAAAAAAAGTTATTGGAATCAATTATGGTCCAAGAAACTCATTGATGCTACTAAAACTGATAAACAATGGAAGACTTAAAGGAGACAAGAAAATTGCTTCATATGAGCAAGGAAAAGCATAGTTACTGAGTAAGTGGTGTCACTAAAGCACACCTGTATCAACGCAAATGACAGGTAAAAAGAGCACATGAATTGACATATCTGTGGTTGAATTTCAACTTTTCACTTTATTCTATTGATGGCAACGTGTTCCCTGCATAAATATGAATTAATGTTTCCTACTTGTATTTATCAACTTTCAATTTACAAAAGAAAAATCATGAGGCTGGCTGCTGTCCAGGGTCTGAGGAGGTCCCCCCAAAAAGGAGATGAGATGTTCCACTCACCCCACTAATGGGATAGGTTAGAGCTTTGCCGGCTTCTGTCACAGGAAATGAGTTTTCAAGTCATGCTAGTGAGAGGCACAAAATAGTTTGTCAGAGTTTAAAAAGTAAACACGCACAGGAAATAAAGTATGAGTACACAGGAGAGAGGGATATTATAGTCCAGAGCTACATATTGTGGGGTCCCCTGCAGTAGCTCCTGTGCTGAACATCCCTACCGTTCCCACACACAGAGCTTGACTCCCTGTGTATGATCTTGACTTAGAGATGATAGGCGTTTCCTCATTCTTTCAGTGCATGATAACCTGACTTCTAATTTTTGAAGAGAGAGTTAAGCTTGATGGAGACTAAAAATACTAAAAAAAAAAACTCTGTGGAGGGAGAGGCATGACTAGAGCTAAGATCTTGGAAATCTTATAGTTCATGATAATTAACTGTATTTTATTTATTTATTTATTTATTTATTTATTTATTTGGAGACAGGCTCTTACTCTGTAGTCTAGGCTGGTCTTGATCTTATTATGCAGCCCAGGATGGCCTCAAATTCACAGTGATCATACTGTCTCAGCTTCCCAAGTGCTAGGATTACAAGCAAGCATGTGCCACCAGATTACGTGGTACTAGGGAATCAAATCCGGAGCCTTACAGTTGCTAGGAAAGTGCTTTAATCATTGAGCTATCCCCCCTCCTGAGGATAATTAATTTTAAGACTGCATATATCTAATACAGAAGATACCAGAACCAGGTGAGATTTAAATCAGGATAAAAGCCTTGATATTTAAAAAGTCAATTATTTCATCTCTGACATGTAAAAACTTACATTATTTCCTTTCCTATGAGAAAATAAGAAAACAGAGTCAAGTGTTGTTTTTGAATTCTTAATTTAAGCCATATTGCAGAGATGAGTTAAAATCTCAGTGCTGTTTAGATTTGCATTTCTCTGGTGGGCAAAGACGTTGAACACTTTTTCATGTGCAACAGTTGTTGGCCTTTGTATCTCTTCTTATGAGACATGTTTTTTCATCTTGGCCATTTCTTAATGGGGTTACTTATTTTTGAGTTTTATTTTTGAATTCTTTACATATTCTCGATGTTAATCTTCTCTCTGAGGCACTCAATTCACAATAGTTAAATTCTGGAAACAACTTACATGCCCGTCAAGCCAGAAATGGCCAAGGAACATATGGTATTTATACACAGTGGAATTCTATGCAGCCATAAAGGAAGACAGATGTAAAGTATTCAAAAGACAATGGGACCATCTTCAATCTTATTGCACAAAACACACACACACACAAAATACTGACTGACATCTCTCATGTGAGACTGCCATAAAAACATGCACAAAAAGATGCTAGCATAGGAAGGGGGGTAGGAAGAGGAGGATGGTCTGCTAGGAGAGGGAGGAGACACTGAGAGCAGGAGGGGGAGGGGAAGGCAAGAGTAAGAGGGAGGGAAAAAGTGATGCAAAGTTACTCACTTGGGCACAAGTCCCCAGACCCGTAGGTAAGTAGCGTGTTATTAAATCTGTGGTTCATTCATATTCAAAATACAAATAAATAAAACACTCTTCAATAACAGTTAATAGTAATATAAGAAAAGTGAAAAACAATGATGATTCTTAGTCCCTCCGGAGACTTGAGGTATCAGGGCAAACTACAAATTTGAAATCCATAAAAACAAGTACATACAGAGTTATAGCCAAAATTGGTGTTGTGGTTAGGATCTGGAGTGCCCCCCAAAAGTCTCATATATTTTTATTGTTATGGATTGTCTATGGAACTATGTGATGTCGGTGGATTGGGGTCTAGTCTGGAGGGGTGGATTACAGTTAAGACTAAAGGCGTGTGAGTTAGGATTAAAGACGTGCAAGTTGGGATTAACGGTATGGTGTGTAGGGGCCACACCTTCCACACCCAGATGCAGGAGGGGCTAATCACTGGGTGGAGACCTGGAAGGTTATATAATCTGCCTTCCTCTGAGGACTATGACTTGGATTGGGACTTGGACTGGTCTCAACTAGTCTCAACTTGCTTTCCTTTCCTAAGTTTGTGGGTGTCAGGTATTGAGTCACAGCAACAAAAACGTACCTAAGACAACTGGTTTACTGGGAGGAGAAGTCACTAGAGCCACAAAGAGGTAGTGATCAACCTGACATGTTATGCAGGCCTGTAATCCTGGCACTCTGGGCAGCTGTGGCAGGCGGTGGCAACTTTGTACCCTACCTGAGCAATTTACCAACTTAGCAAGAGGGGGTCAGGATCTAGTAGATCAATGTGAAGACCCTGACTCCTCTGTAGCCCCAAATACCCCACCTCTTCTCTTTCAAGCTCCCTCTCATACACACACACACAAAGTACACACACTCACACATACATACAGTGATGGATTAACATGTTGACTCTGATGAATCTCTGGGGGTTTAAGTGTGGGCTTGAGAGAGAGACCTCCTGGGATCTACAGCCTTAGGTATTCAGAAGCACTGAGTGTAGCTGGAGGAGAGAAAAAGTTACAGGTCTAGAGGAAACCACTGACTTCTAAGGGCAAGCGAGAGAGATGTTCTGAGCTCTTTCCTGACTTCTTTTTCTTCCATGCTTGCATCTCTTAGGTCAAACCCACCTGCAAGTTGCCAGCAAAGACGAGAATTGACTTTGTTCTACACAATGGTCAAACTCTTCTAGAAGGGGCATGTTAGTAATATAAAAAAATAAAAGCAGCATAAGATATGCCAACAGTAGAGTTAAAGATGGGAAAACTCACCTTTTTTATATCTTCTGCTTTATTCTAATCTCTTCTACCAGTTCAGCAGCCTTTAGACAGAATTCTAATAAAAACTCAAGTTCATAGTTTCAAAACCAACCGTGTTATAATAGGTTTAGCAAATTATAGCCAATGTAATATTTTAAGTCATCATACTGCATCTGATTGATTACTCAGTATGTAAACATTTCTGTAACAGTGTAAAAATGATAATTTAATAAAAATGCAAAGATTTGTCATATTGTTGCACATTGCTAAAATGGTTATATGTGTGTTGTGTTGCCACACATTTGAACAACATAAAATTGATTAGTTGAGTTCCAGAAACATTTTAAATAAATTCAATTTTACTATTATACTGATTTACATTCATAAACTTCTCACAACTCCCAAATAAACAGTAACCCAATGTCATTTATTATAGATTTAGAAACAACTACTTAGATATAATGGTGATAAAGGGTGATCATCTCTTACAATAAATGCTTCAGATGTTAGACTTTTTTGGATTTTGGAATATTTGCATGTCCATAATGAGATATATTAGAGTTGGGACTAAAGTCTAAACATGAAACCCACTACTGTTTCACACACATCTTATCCACATAGACTGAAGGCAATTTTATCCAACATTTTTTAGAACGTCTGTGTGTTTGGTTGTGACCTGTCATTTGGGGAATTTTTCATTTGCAGCCTTTTATTAGCACTTAAAAAACTATGAATTTTGGAACATTTCACATTTCAGTGTGAAGTGTTCAACCTGTACATGTAAAAATATGCAGGTAAAATATTTAACTGTATAGGAAGCTTATCAATGAATATAAACAATAAAAGAAAAAACAAAGTAGGTAAAAAATTAACAAAAAGAAAATGCAAACATATACAGCTGCAACTCTATCATTTATATCAAAGTAAACTAACACGATTTCAGTTTTATATAAGTAAATATGTATATGTATTTAGAAAAATATGTGGTACTACAGAGTTAAACTGTCTTTAAAGCTGCTTTAAAGAGAGAAGAAAATACTTGAAATTTCTATGGAGAAACTGTGCTGATACTTTTATTCAATTTTATTTAATTCTTTTTCTACATTCTATAAAATTTTAGTGAATAAAAAATTTTTAAGTGATATATCACATACCACAAAAACCTACAGGGCACTTTTTGGTCCTCAAAAGTTTTTCTTGTGATGCTCAAAATGAAAAAGATAATTTTAAGGGAAAATCCAAAATGTAAATATGTAAATCTGACACACAAGAGACATGAGGCTAGATATGCACATATGTATGTACACAAATATAAAGGGAAATCAGGAACAGCACAGAAGGCTTCTGATGACATAAGGGGAGAAATTATAAGAACTGAATACTAGCATTCATAATTTTAAAAATGTAAACAACCAATTACAATGACTCCCCTTGTTTCCAGAAGACATATTTGAACCACTTTTCCATTAGGTAAGCTTGTTCACTAACACATTCGAGGTTCCCTTACCTCTTATGGTTACCAAAATAATTTCTAGAAAGTTTTCAGAAAAAATAAGTTTCAGAAGTATTTTTGTATAAAAGAAAATTCATAACCCTGTTATATGATAAGCCAAGGTGAAATACTCAAACAACTTCTGATTATTGAATATGCTTCTCACCTATTTCAGGAAGACAAGTTTTTGATAATGGTGAAAAAGAAGTCTTATTTTAAAACATTCTAACACTGTAGCTTTACTTCCACAATGCCCAGTGTCTAGCTCTAAGTCATATTTTGTATTACTTTTACGACACATTCTTATTACTCCCAAGTTGAGGGGAAGAATAATTTTAAATTTATTTATTGGGTAAATGTGCAAAATACACCTTGGTATTAAGTGATTTTTTAAAATTACACATGTTGCTGATTATTCTATAAGACATATATTTCTAAAAGAATTATTAAGCCCTCAGATTTTAAGGTTCATCTGAAAGAGGAAGGAGTTTCCACCTCATGTTTACATCGACTTCTTCATCAACATTTTCCATGTCTTGCTCCCTAGAAGTCTCTAAAAACACCTAAGTAGGAGGCAAAGAAGGAAAATGCATTATCAGAGTCCTGATTGTCTTCCAAATGAAAAGAAATGCATGTTGCTTTCATGCAAAATTTACAGGAGTGGGGTAAAGTTAGAGAAGTTAACTCACATGTTCCAGGGTGCACTGAGACAGGCTGTATTCCTCCAGATTGAAGTTATGTTTAACTGGGGGGAAAAGGACAGGAGGAGGTGCTAACATCAAAACTTTTCAGTCTAGTAGATTAAATACGCAAATTATTAACATAAATAGAAGATGAATTGAATGAATAAATCCATGGCAGAAGAATGAAACAATGAATGTTATAAAGAATCAATGTAATAAATCCATACTAAATTCATGTTGATAATCGTTTCTCATGTTACATTTTGTGCGGAATGTACATGCCTTGGGGAGATGATACTGACTTAAGGAATTTATTGTTGGCTGATCATCCTACATACAGGGCAGATTTCAATCCTTCTTCACACTCTTTGAGAGGACCCTACTGGGCTTCCAACCAGAAAATTTGTATGACTGCTGTCCCTAGAGTCCCGTATTCCCATATTCACAGCTTTTCATTTTCATACTGAGAATCTCTTGTGTGAGAGGCACTTTTAGATGCCAAGATATATGAACAGTAGGAAAACAGCAAAAATCTGTCTTCGTGTGTTACTGGAGGAGTATGCACATGACATGTATGTGTATTCATGCTTTGATGTATAATACAGTAAATGGTCAGAGTCCCTGTGGAGAAAAAAGAAGCAAGTAGAGAAAACAGGACAGCTCTACACTCTTTTTTATAGGATGGTTAGGAATGGCCATGGAAATAAGAACTGAGCAGAAACCAGAAAAAGTTAAAAAGCAGGCTACTTAGGAAGAATGCTAGAAAGAAGGATTAGCCAGTGCAAAGTCCTCTGGCAGCAGTGTGCATGCCTGGTAGTGTGTAAAGAGCCAGAAAGCCAGCTGGCTGGAGCAGAAGGAACAAAGAAGAGATTTACACCACCCCGAGCACCACAGGCCAGGTACTGTTGTTCTAAGTACTTAGAAACTTGACTTCTTTAATCTTCCTAACAACCTGGCCAAGAAAACGATGATACTGTTCCTCACTATAGACCTGAGCCATCTTGACCTGCAGAGATTAACTTTAGCCAGTGCTTCCTAGCTGCGAAGCAGTAGCACTGGGACAGACACATGGTAGGACTGGCTCTAGAAATGGAGCTCTTCACCCCGTGACCTGCAAGATGAGAAATTATACCAGAACAGTCTGCTGTTGGGGATGATGCGGCTGGAAGTAGAGAAATGGTGACAAAAGGAATAGACAATATCAAGGAGCAAAAGGAGTTACGTGCAGTCAGGATGCTCGTAGCTGCCATCCAGCATAATAGAGAGGCTGATACGCCTGAGCAGATATAAGAAGACCTGTAAATAAATGGAGAGTTTCTCTGCTGCTTTTATTTAATTACTGAGATATAAAGTAAGGGGATTAGCTGGAAGAGGAAAGTGGGAAGGAGATAGATACATAAAGTGTGAAGTGATCATTCAAGACACTTAGTATGAATATAGATTATGTCTATGTAGGAAAGCAGGGCATTTGGAGGAGCTTACTGAGGTCAATATCATAGATTCACAGTAAGAAGAGCAAACATACTGAGTATTCTGCACTGGACAGCAATCCAACTTTTCAGAGGGCTGGACTGACCAAAGTTGGGGATAAATCCCACTATCATCTAACTTTAAAATTCTTAAAAACCATGCGCTGCAGGACTTATTTTAAAGCTATTATACAATTGTTTTTATTAAATGATTACCCAGGTAAGATCCTCATAAGAGTTTTACTTAAATGCAGCCATCCTTACCTGTCTCTAATTTGTGAAAGGCCTCAGACAGAGGGTAGACATCAGCTATGGGCAGTTTAAAGGTCAACAAGGAGGAATACCTGGGAATATGAAAATATATTCAACTCAACAGTTTCAATGGGAAAAATAAGCATGAAATAAATAATCGATACTAAATAATAATTTAGTAAATAATTTACTAATTTCCTTTTTAAAATTAAAGTGATGAAAATGCATGAAATCAAAATGTATAATTTATCAATAAAAAATTGTAATTATTTCTGGTGTCTGACTGACATACAGAGTTCTAGTAATGATCAAACATAATCATGTCTACTCTTAGCTCACGCAAACTGGTCACTTGCTGAACCTGTTCTCTTTGATTGGCTTGAATCAGGCTGGGAACTAAGCTGACATGAAAGCTCAGCCTTGTCACCAGAAGGATAACTTGTAAAGAGCTATGGGGTTTGGGAGGGCAGGACATAACATTAGAGGAAGGACCCAAGGACCATGCTGGCATCCAGAGAAGGGCTGGCAGTGACTGGGATGTCTGGTTTCCAAGTACTACTCTGAGGTCTATCTCCTCATGCTCTACTCTTTATTTCCAAATGAGCGCCTGGTGCTGCCCAGTAGTCCTAAGGCTGAGCAGACCCAGGGCTGCCTCTCTCCATTCCAGACACTGATCTTCCCATCTTACTGCTCATGATCTTCCCTTATATGTCACCTTCGCTTCTGTGACTGATGACACCAAAGGTTGAAGAATGGGACTGAATTACGTAACGTGTGTCTTACATAATTCATTCACTACATTTACCTCATGTTAGTGAAAATAGTAGTGTGATGCAGTTTCTTTACAGTGTTTAACCCTCTCAAGAGCTTAGACTCAGTTCCCGCTTCACCTCCTTGCCTTCTCCTTGTCAATGCACAGACATATAAAAATGCAAACACATATCTGCATATTCATATATGAACATTCTGTCTCTTATTCCTTTCTGGATTGCTACTTGTTTCCTGTCACAGTAGGGTGAGGTCACAACTCTTTCAAAATCTGAAAGGCTCAACACAGAAGTGCCCAAGATTTTACACCACTATTGTGAAGTCAAATCATCAAGTCCTTGCAAAACCTAAAGAAGCCGCCGAGAGGTCAATCCTGCATGTTTCTCCATAGCCAAGTGTTCTTTTCACCTTTTCTGGTGTGCAGCCTCTGGGAAAAGCTTCAGAATCTCAGCGTGGACCAAAGGCACTTGACAAAGTTCCTTCACTTTCAATTCTAGAATGTAGTGCTTGCCAAATTTTCTTTTCAGGTGTTGGATAGAGCCAATGCATCTGTGAACAAGATGGAGATTATGTTGGAAAAATATTGCCCTGATTTTTAAATGTCACTTTTGAATGTCAAAGGTTACAGAAAGGGTGTTGGTGAGGGAGCCAGAAAGAAAGGTTCCAGCTGCTCCTGGTGGGTTTGCATTATCTGTGAGCAGAAGAGCAGGCGCTAGAGAAGCACTCACCTCAGCCTTCCAGACACCATGATGGCCACACGGTCACAAAGTGCCTCCGCCTCAGCCAGGGAGTGGGTGGTCAAGACGACAGCCCTGTCTGTGTTTTTAACAGCTGCCTGTACTACCTGCCTGAATTGAGCCAAGAAATTAGAGGCATTTAATAAATAAATACAGAGCAAAAACAGCAATAAAAGAAATGGAAGGGAAGTTAAATATATAAAGTAGTTTATGAATTATAATCAAATCCAAAATTAAAAATGGCAGAGAAATGTAAATACTGACTAGATTTTTTGACAACATAAAGAAAAGTTTTTAATATTTTTAGATGTGCTAGTTATAGTTAAGGCTTAAAAAAATCTCATTGACTTTTGGAAGTACTGAAATATTTGTAAATAAAAGAATCTTCTGCCTCATATTTTTAAAATACTGGATGAGAAAACAAAGTGGGTGAAGATAAAAATGAAAGAAGCTGACCTTCTATTAATAACTGTTGAAACTTGAGTGTTATAATACAAGTTTGTATAAAATTACCATAGAAAAAGTTTTTAAACTTGAAAAATATTATATAGCTACAAATATAAAGCCAGATTGAGATTTTATTAGTACAAAGAGTAAATCATAGATAAGAAAATAAGAAAAAATATAAATATACAAATTTGACAGATTAAGCAAAAGAGAAGGAAATGGATAATTATGCTAATAAGTTCATATTCTCTAGGAAAAGGCAGAAAGATAAAAAGGAAACAAATACAGATATTTCAATAATTAAAACCATAATTAAGATGTTTTACAAATTAAAACAAGTAACAGTATAACAAAATACTCAGGGTCCTTTAAGAAAAACTTAGTGTTCTAGGAATCTGACATAGATTTGACATTCATTTGCTAAATATTTTTATTTCTAATAACATGAGACATCCCTGCTGTAGTTTGGTTCTTGAATTTTCCCCCAAAGGCCTGTATATAGTAGGTTGTTCTCCTGAGTGGTGCTACCGGGAAGTCACAGAATCCTTTACTGGAAAGTATGTAGGTCTCTGATCCAAAGAGAGCTGTGGAATTTCAGCTCTCTCTTCTCTCCTTTCACTGCTGGCTTACGAGGTAAATTTTTTGCTCTGTTACGGGCTCCCACAATGATGTGTCACCTTTCCACAGGCACAAACTCATGGGCCAACAAACTATGGACTAAAACCTCCAAAACTGTGAGCCAAAAATAAACCTTTTCTCTTTAGAAGCTGATTCTCTTAAGTATTTTTGTAATGACAGCTGATGTGATGACTAATATATCAACTTTCCATGACTGTGAAGAACTATCTGAGGGAATCAACTTATAATGAGACAGTTTATCTTGGCTAACAGTTTCAGAGATTTCCATCCACTGTTGGTTGGCTCCCCTCTGTTTTGGCCTGTATTAAGGTAGAACTTTATGACAGGGAGGATGCAGTACAGAAACCTCAGGACATGAGGACAGAGGGTCCCCGTATCTCCTTCAAGGCCCTGTCTCCAGTGGCCTAACCACCCTATGCTAAATGTTCCACCACTTTCCAATAACACCACAGGATAAGAATCAAGACTTCAGCACACGGAGTTTTGAGAAGCACTTAAGACAGGAGCTAGCACAATACCCATTGAATCCATCAGGAAAAAAAGTGGGTTTGAGTATTAATTTTCCATGACCAGTTTATAATTGCCAATGTTATACAACATTTGTATGTTTGGCTCTGTGGATTATGATAAAGCTCACCACATTTGCTGCTGCCCGACTGGGTCGATGCCTGCGGATGGTTCATCCAGGAGCAGGAAAGGTGAATCTCCCAGGATGCTCAACAAAAAACACAGCTGTAATGCACAGAAATATGCCATTTGTTCCTACATCACTTCAGCCCTTGGAAGAGCACCAGCCACCACGTATACCTTTCTAGTGGTTCCTGCTGGTAATTTCTGCACTGGAACATTCAGCTGCTCCTGCAACTTGAAAGCGTTCACTAACCTGACCAAAAACAGGATGAGAAGATCAGGTTAAAAAAAAATGTAGAACTGTAACAGCATTCAAGGGAGCTTTAGGCAGTGTTATTTTCAAAGCTCTGAGTCACATTAAAAAAAAAAACCAAACACTAAAACAATTTTGGAATGTCACCATTTTTTTACCTTTTAATAAACAAGTATTTACACAAAACTAGAATTCTGAATTCCAAATAAAAACTAGAAAATTGCAAATGGAAGGTTATTCATGATTATTCCTTCACTGATCTGTGGTGAATTAAGCTGTATAATCAGTTTGGAAATCTCCCTTATTCAGAGATGCAGGAACTCAGGTCTTTCCCCCCCATCCCTGATATACCACCGGCACTGTGGAAAAGCGCATATGCTTTTCTAGTCTCAGTTATTTACTATTGGATTTATTTTCCACAATAAAGCCTTCCTGTCTCCTGACATGAAGGATTTGCAGGCCTTCTCTCTCTACCGTGAGATGACAATGGCGGCATCCTTTTTCCTCAGCCCTTTCACGGTGGCATACAGCTCCAACTGCTCTTTGGCCGTCAGGGTAGGCCACAGTACATTCTCCTGAGGACAGTATCCCAGGGACTTAGCCTTGCTGTCTCCCTGGCGACCCAAAACGGAACGCCATCCTTTCAGCTCCACCTGCAAAAATGAATGGCTTTAGAAATACAGGGAACTTTTTTCTCCAACTCTACAGTTAATCAAGAAGCTGACATTTAATTAGTAAAGCCTATGCTGTTAAGAACCAAAGAAATTTCACAGAAATTGCTGCATACTTATTATGAGACAATTTAATCTACTAATATGAAATTATAGTCTGATGCACGAGGAAGGAGAACAGAGCAATAGGTTGAGGAGGCGCCCGGGAAGTTGTACGAGGAGCAGGTAACTGGTCCCCTGGTGTTATTCCAACTTCAGTTATGATTTTTTAAATGACCAGCAAAAGTAATAAAATGAATTCATCTAAAAGATGAAAAAGCATACTTCTACAATGATATAACCTCTACGTATGAATTTTCTGTTAGAGGAACAGAAATGTTTCTCTGCTGCTCACTACCTTTCCAGCCGTTGGCTTTGTGATGCCAGCTATCATCCTAATACAGGAACTTTTACCAGCGCCACTGGGGCCCAGCAAACCCAAAATCTCACCTGAAAGAAGAGAATTAAATTAGTGAAACTGAGAGGGATATACTGATTTGCATACACCTGCTTATTAGAGGAAATTTTCAGAATATGTATGTGTCCTTCAGTGAGTGTCATACTAAAATTCATAATGTATGTGTATAATGTATGTTAACTACACATACACTTCATGTTTGTAATTATGTAAGATTTTAACAAAGCCTTCTGAATTCAATGTCAGTCTTTGCCCCCCAAACTACTTGTTACAAGTATACAAATTGTTTTCTATAGCAGATGGCTGATGCAATGAGAGTATATACATAAATGACTCCTGAACCTGGGACGTTAGGAACACTTTTTTTAATCCTTTATCATACCACCCAGGCCCAAACTACTAGAATCTTCCATCTGAAGGTGTATAAACTGCTCCATACCCAAATTCATGAACACATAAGCCACCACCAGGAGGACATCTTTTCAAGATATAAATCAGATGATGATACTCCTGCTAAAAATCCTCCACTGGAATTCCACTCAGTTGGTACAAAATATGAAATTTTTTCTGTTTTAAAAAATTTTTCCTAGCTGGGCATGGTGTAATTTCAATATTTTGAGAGGCTGAAGCAAGATGATCATAATTTTGATCCCAGACTGTTCAATCTAGCATAATCTTGTCTCAAAATTTAAAAAAAGAAAAGAAAAAAAAAAGAAAAGAAAAAAGGGCTGGGCATGTAGTTTAGTATGAAGAGTCTCTAGGTCTAGTTTCCTGTGTGAAATCAAAATAACAACAAGACAAAAAACTGTTCCTAGTGTAGCTGTCATCTCTTTTGTTCACAGATGTGTCCACTGGCCTTTTGTTGTGAGACCCAATTATACCAGATGTGCTGCTATGTCTGAGTCCCTGTCCTTGCTGTTCCTTCTACCTGGATGATCTTGTCTCTTCCTGCTCACATAGTTAGCACTTTATTGTCACCCAGATATTCACTGAAATGTCACTGTCTGAGAGAGGCCTTCCTAACCCTAAGCAAACACAGCTCCTCGTCACTCACTGTTTCATATGTTTCAGGATGCCACAAAGAACATACTTGATACCTAATGCTTTTCTTGACAAGTTATTTTTATTTATGGATTCCCCTCCTAGGATATAAAAATGAGAGAAGAAAGTTTACCTATGTCCTTCATAATTTAATTTATTTCATAATTTTTTCCAGACACACTGAAAAATACATCTGATATATGTGTGAATGAAAGCCTCCACAAGTGCCCAATGCATAGATTTTCGTTGGGTATTTCTAAATATGATCAATTTAAAAAGCGATGACTCCAAACCTTTTTTAACACAAAGAGAAATATTTCTTGTTGCTATTGTCTTCTTCCTCTTTGAAAAGCAATTTTTCTTCTGGCCCGTGTACGCCTTATGAAGACAGCTGGCAATTATGACTGGCTTCTGGAAGACATGGCAACATGGTTTTCCTGTTATATGTTATAATTCCTGTTCCTACAATCCCTGCTGAAACTTTTTCTGATTTTGTCATGAACCAAGCCATGTTTGAGATAAAGGTATGTTCATTTCTTTATTGTCTTTTGTTTCTAGACTGAGAAAACAATACAGTTTTGTGAAATTCAGTTCCATTTTCTTGCCTAAAGGGAAGTGCCTACACTTCTGGAAACATTACAACATCTCAGTCAAATTAAATAATAGCCCTTTAAATCTCAAACATTACTTAGCATTGTATAACCAACTTCACCTACTTTCTTCAAATCTTCAAATAATATCTTTTGTTGCTTTAAAATTACAACTCCAATTATGAAAACTAATTTTCTTCTCAGAAGAAGAATAAGAACATTATGTTTTGTGTTCAGTTCACTTCTAAGATAAAGCAAAGAAGTTTCCATACAGTTAATGATTAAAAATGTATCAAATTCCAAGCTTTCAAAAAGGAAATACCAAACATGATTCTGGACAATTCAGTCCCGGGGGATCTAAAATGTCACGTGATTTCCTACCTCATCCAAGTTTGAAGTGGTCAGAGCAGTCGATGCTCTTATTCTTTCAGCTTGAACATCTTCCTCCTCCTCATCAAGCTCATCTGGACTTGGGCGGACATGCAGACTTTGGGGAGAAATCCTGTGGAGAATGTGATTAGGTTAAATATGGTTTCCTTCTTGGCAAAGAAAAAAAAAAAGAACATGTATCAAAGTCAGTATACCTGTGATTTTACCACTGACTTCCTTTCAACACACTAAAGTTGTGGGGTGATATCTAAGATGGTGCCCACCGGAAGTCCTGGGGGCGGCCACCTCGGGTGTTTACAAAGGAAGATGATTGGGCCAAGCCGTTTCCACCCTGGTGGGCCACGCATGATCCCATTTCTACTGCTACGAGCACCCGGTGCCTGTTTGCATGGACATCTCACTGACTGGCTTAACACACGCTTACGTAGACACTACGTCAAATTGCCTGCTCTCCCCTTCTTGCCACGTTCTCCCTCTATCCTATATAAGCTTCTGTACTTCCTGAATAAAGTGAGTTCCTGCTTTGACAGACTCCCGGCTGGGTCTGGTACTCTCGGGGAGAGGGGGCCCAGCCACTCGCTCACCTTTCCTCTCCCCTGGCCCTTGTGTGGTGGCGAAACCCTCACATAAAGTGAGTATAACTCAATGTTGCCTCTGGCTTTGCTGAGAACTTTCATCCCACTAGCCAGAACCCCTTGCTTGATGTGACTGCCACTATCACAGTCAGCATATTTGACCCTTTCCAATCGATCAGCGAGTCTTACTCCTCCTTCCTTGTGAAAATTCCACTCATTATCTTTGCTCTCTCCAAGCCTATTTTAATCACACTAGGCACCTGTTTCAGCAACTGTTGCTGGTCACTCTTCCCACAGTGCTTCCGCTCGTGGAACATTCTGTGCTACATTGCTAAATTACTTCCAACCCACCTACTCTATTGAAGCATGTATACAGTGTAGGATGGGTGACTTCCCATTAAGCTACTCAAAGGATTTTTTTTTAAGAAACCAAAGTTTAGTTCAATTACTTAGTGAGAGTACTCTCCCTCAGAGTCCTATTTTTGGGATAAAAAACAATAAACTCTGCTGATGGTAATGCTGTTTATCATACTGTTTACACTATAAAAAGAAATCCACAATACCAAGCTCACTGTACTACCAGCATCTAGGAGTATTCAAATATAATACTAAATATACAATTAAATTCAACCCCACCTGAAAACAGGATCCTTTTGTATTACATTCTTTCCATATTTTAGTTCCATGCATCTTAGAACAAAAATGAATAGCAAAGCCTGAACGTAAGGCTAGAAACAAAGAAGAAGTTACATTTAGGTATAAGTTCATAAATGTAGTTTAAACATTTGAGTACAACTGATGGTGTTTTATCTTCAGGTAAAAAAAATGGCCTCTTATAAACTGAGAGAGAAATCTACCTCTACAGTCTCTTTTTCTTCTGTCCCTAACTCCTGTTCAGTCTGTCAGGGAAAACTCTCTGCTCCACACCTCAGCTGTTATTCATACCTGCTGTGTGACTCCCACCCAGGTCGACATCCTTATTTTGCACCTGGATTACTGCAACACACTCCGACACAGGCTCCCTCTGCGTCTCTTGTCCTACATGGTTATCCTTATCACAGCAGCCAGAGCTAGTTTTCCAACACATAAGTCTGATCATATCACTTTAAAGCCCTCCAATGGGTCCACTGTCACACGAAGTAGCATCAAACCCCTCAGAGTCACCCGGAACACTTGTGACCCCACACATGGCCTCATTCCTTCCCTAACCATCTCTTCTATTACTCCTCGTGTCTACTCTGCCCAAATCCATGGGCTGCCTGCATAATCTTGGAGTGAGCCAGTGGTCAGTGTCACGCTCTTACTGGCGTGCTCTTGCCCAAGTCCCTCCTGAGAACCTACCTGACCAAGCAGATATTGCTTAGTTGCTCATCTATCTACATCCACCAGGGTATGAGCTTTACGAAGGCAGCTAACTCTAAGATTGCTTTCATCTAGAAAAATCCTGACAATATTTAAACACAGTAGTTTTCTTCAGTCTAAATATGACAATATGCCCAGTTTCCTTTTTCCTCCTATTAACAGTTGATTTTTTAGCCATAATTCAAAAGACTTCACTTATATTGCACCTGCATTATTAGAGAAAGTAATAAGAACACACAAACAAAATTTAGTTAATGTTGAATTCTGAACTTAAATGTCCCTTAACTAAGCACATAAGAAGAAACTCTAAGGTTTAAAATCACGTCTAAATGGAATTGCTTTATCTAACACTACACTGAAAAGACTATCAGAATGGACACACTTCAGACAAGATCAAATTATTATTTTGTGAATGAATGCCAGCCATCCAAAAGGACAGGTAGTGAGCTAGAGGAGTCTCCTTACTATGAGGCATACTAGAAGATCAACTCCAGTCAGGTCAAAATTTGTATCTTTATATTCCATGTAGTGTGCATGAGATCTCTGAAGAAACAAAAAGAAGTTAAAGAAAATTCATCAGCTTTAAAATTTGCATATAATTATATGAAATTTCACATATTGGCAATTTCTCTCACAAAACTCAATTCCTCTGTGTACATTGCAACAAATTCTCTACAAAGGTGGGAACTCTCTTACTCAATTCTTACTATACTTACTATAAAAATAGCATTTATTGCCTAATAAATACAATTCAATAAATAGCACTCAACAGTGCCTATCGTTCCAAAGTGCTCATCAAAGTAATTACTGTTTTTCAATGACCTAGCAAAAAGAGGTGCTGGCATTTGCAAAAATTTCTAGGAGTTAAAATATTTGTCCTAAGTGTCCCACACAAGCCTTTATACAAGGTCCCCTTTCACTCCTATGATGACTACTTTTTCATCTTAAGTAGTCCCTCATTTCATTCTTTCTTCATCAGTTCATTCAGAGAGTAACTCCTTCTAAATTACAGTTGAGGAATGTAAATAATGCATTTAACTTGTTTCAGGTCTACATATACATAGAGGATGAGTTTATAATCAAGAATTCCAGTCATTTCTCTACCAATGACAAAGCATTTTCCCACAAAGGCTCTTCCCTGTTTCCAACAACATAATTAATGATCCCCTCGTTACTTTCTTTAAAACTATTACATAGAGAATGGTACAGGGTTCCAAAAAGTGTATTCTTGACTGAAGTACTATGTCCCTTCTCATCAAATATTTTTTTCCTTTTGATTCACACTCCTTCAATGCTTCCAGCCTTTGCTTCCCTCTGCAAAACAAGCTCGCATGCTGTCCTACTGTCGCATTAATTATCTATGATTCATCCTTCAGGATGACATGGCTTCCCCGGGACTCTCTAGTCTGGAATGTTTCATCTGTGCTTTGCATACCTTTAGCTGGCACACTGCCCTCCTTGGCCTTGTTTGTAACCTTATTCTTTTTTTTTTCTTCTGGCACTAGAGAGAGTGAACCTAGGGCCTAAGCACTAAGTTAAATCTCCAATCCATTTTAAAAAATTTTTGAAATAGGGTCTTCCTAAATTGCTATGTTGCCCAACATGGGCCACACTGTTGCCCACCTATTCAGTCTCTCCAAATTCCAGGCTTCCAGGTCTGTGTCACCACACCACATCTGGCTCCTTTGGAACCTCCCAGCTCATCGTATTAACTGTTAAGGTTGGCCTGTCTTTGTTTCCTCTAAGTCTATTGAAAGGAAGAACTGCTATCTTGTTCATCAGGTGTCCCTACTTACTAGTACAGTGACCACATAGACAGTGTTTGATATATGTCTTTGAATAATTTCATGGTATTGCATGAGTTTATCCTCACAGTGGGAAAGGACTACCTGCTGATCTAGAGAGGTTCTGTCAACCTGCCATTAGATTGAAATAGCATTTAACAGTGCCTATCTTTCCAAAGTGCATACAGCACAGCTTTGTCTAACAACTTTGTTGAGGTGCCATTTTTATACTGCAAAAACTACTCATTTGAAGTGTACAATCTTAGGATGTTTGTGAGTTTACAGAGGTGTGTAAGCATCACAATTCACCTTGAGAATATTTTCATCATCCTAAAGACACCACTGTGTTTATTTGCAGCCACTTTCTTTTCCACTAATCCACTTTCTCTTCAGATCTGAGTAAAGAACCTCAATAGGCTACATACTGAATATTAATGGTTGTTAATCGTTCTTACCTCTTCCAGAAAGATTACAAACAAACCCAAGGCAGCTGAAGGAATGAATATCATGCTTGCAATGATTGCAATGAGGTTCAAGTTACTGAGCATGAAAATATTCATCATAATGATGAAGATCTGTAACACAATATATCATGTCAGACATAGCCCATGGTGAAGTGAGAAAATATTTCAGGTGTTGATGGTTTTTATCAGGACTATCCCAGATTTCCTATATGCATATGCACAGGTACCTGGATACCCATCACAACTTCCACTTTCAGAGACCAGAAAAGGAGGAGTTTTTATTAATTAATAAGAGCAGTATAATCTTTTAGTTTCCCAATAGAAAATTCTTATTTTTTTCTTATTATTTCTTCTCCTTCTTTTAAGAGAGAGAGAGAGAGAGAGAGAGAGAGAGAGAGAGAGAGAGAGAGAGATTTGTTGAGCACAAAAAAAGCAACCCAGATAAATCCAATCACAGTTTTGTTCATTGAGAAGGAACAACAGCTACCTTCTGGCCAGAAGAGCCCAGTCAATTTCCTATACAAGTGAGTGGATAGTGTCAAAAGTATTTTCGCACAAATGGTCTTTGGTTAAGTTACTTTCCTGGTTTTAGAAATTCCATTCCAAAAGTTGGGAGTTGTATGCTAGACAGACATTTGACTCTGACTTGGGTTTATCAACTTCAAGGCAGACTGAACTGCTGAACCCAGAGAAGTTTGAGTTCCCCCATGTTTCAATAAACATTTCCAGCAGTTTTCACAATATTGGACATGTTTTTTACTAAAGATTTCTCTGACAGAGGTATAAAACATCTTTGATACTTGAATCTTTAGCAGCTGAAGTTTCATGAAGACAGATTTTTCTAGAGAACTATAAAAACAGGCTGTACTTTCAACTGTTATGAAGACAATTTTCATTCTACTGTGCTACTGTCAGAAACTATACATTCTCAAGGCTCCATAAATTTAACAGTATATTTTAAACATCAGGCCTTCTATGAACTTCTTCATGAATTCTGTTCCAAAGGCTGTACTTGACTTACTCAGGAACACTTCTGACGTGGTTACATGGGCTAATATTTCCTCTCTTTTTGACAGCATGATTTTAAAGTACAGGTCTGGGTATTCTTTACTGGAAAATCTCAGGACCAGGAATGTTTTAGATTTCAGGTACTTTTGGATTTTAGAATAACTGCATATACATAACGAAATACTTTGGGGGAAGGATACAGTCTGAGCAAAGATGTGTTTGCATTTCATATATATGTTATATATAAAGCTTGAAACAGTCCTTTGAGAATGCTGAGTAAACAGTGTTGTACACCTGCATTTTGAATGCAACCCATCACAGAAGGTTAGGTGTGGGAGTTTTCCACTCTATTTCTTTTTAAGGCAGAGTCTGACTCTGTAGCCCAGGCAGATCACTATGTGGCCTAGGTTAGCCTTGGACTCACAGTCATTCCCTGCCTCAGCCTCCCAAGTGCTGAGATTAGAGTTTTCTACTTTTTATGTCAAGTCAGCTCTCAAAAATTTGTGGACTTGGAACATTTTGAATTTTGGATTTTTGGACTGAAACTGTACTATTAATTTTTCTCAATGCTCAAGGCAGACATGATGATATTTAACATCAAATTAATAGTAAAAAAGTTATCTCTTTACTACAATAAATGTATATACTTACGATGTAAAAACAGAATGACCAGAGGCCACTGTTTTTTCTCCTCTTGCGAGAAATAAATGATATCACATATATCAAGAAGATCATAGAAACTGTGTAACCAAATGAAGTAACAACCTGAAGGTAACAAAGATAACATTATACTCAAGAAAATGAACTCTTATCTGAGGAAAATATTACATTACAAAGTATTTTTAATATTTTCTTACATAGGCACTTTGTATGTTTGGTTTATAATTAATAAAAGTGAAATCACATTGATTTAAAATGCATTATTAATTAGTTTATAACATTTAGTCTATCTAATCTGTTACTTACCAGAGCAATGATGATCTGATTTGTAAAGTAATAGAGTGTTGGTTTAGGTAGGCAGATAATCAAGAACATTGAAGAGAGAAGTAAACTGAAGAAGTTAATGTCCACCACTGCTTGCCCAAGCCAGTAAGCAGAAGGGAAGAGGCCTGAAATCCACAGCTGAGAAGTGGCTTTCTTCTGACGAGAAAACACAGGATATAAAGAGATTCAATTAAAACATAAATATAAAATAAAAACATTGGGAGACTCCTTAAGATAACTATAATGTAATATTTTAAAAATAATTACATATGTATTGTTCAGGAACCTGTGGTCTATAGATCTAGTTCCATAAAAGAGTCCATTTTAAAAAGCATATATTTTTATTTGTAAATGTGATTTGCAATACTGCTTTAATTTATGAATTATGACAGTAGACCTAATAATAATCAAAGTATTAAGTACCTTCAAAAGAAATGCTATTTTATGACCTGAAGAACATGATACATTTTCCTTATCTGTATATCTTCTCATAGAGTTACTGGTTCAGGATGGCAAAAGCAAGCTTATCTGAGTCTGATTTTAATGTGTTTTCTATATAGTGGACATAAGCAAACCCAAGTACAATATAAAATCGTATAATTTCCACAGTGTAAAGGACAATTTCCCCCTTGTAGTTAGGAAATATTGTGGCCACAAGATTTATAATATTCTCCTTTGAAAACTTAAGACTAATTCAAATCCCCCCAAAACACCACTAGCCTTTTCATATAACTTCAAAGCAAAAAGTATTTTGCATCTAAAAAAAGAAAACAAGTTCTGGCTTGTTAAAACTATTGCTTAACGATCAATCTTAAAGATATATTTGTATGACTTTCTGAAAAGAAAATATTTTGAATACAGAGCATCAAGAATCCAATTCCTGAAATCCCCGATGTCCATATCCTTCTACTTACTTTGTAGTCACTGACACTGTTCATGGCGAACAAAGGACAAACACTGCATACAGCAAAAAACAAAAAGGAGGTACCTTCCGGCAACCCAATCCAGACCCTATAGTACTGAAACAATAAAAGATATTTGAAACCAGTGAGCATTTTAAAAAGTGAAACACATGTGCTTGCTGAAATACTAAAAAATCAAAATATAGGTGTAGCTCATCCACATCTACGAAAGAGAAATAATTTCTTATCATTTAACACAAGGTCTAAACTCAAAGGACAAAGGGAAGTGAAAAATATTTCAGAGCCAAAAGATCTGAAAGCATGATTTTGAAGAGATACCTCCACACTCATACCATGGCACCATTACAACAGCCGAGAGGTGCAAAAACCCGACATCCACCAGTAGATGCACGGATAAACAAAACATGGTATACAGACACACCATAAGACATTATCCAGCTTTATTTATTTATTTAGAGACAGCGTTTCTCTTTGTAACCCAGGCTGATCCTGAGCTCACTGGTGTAACCCAGGCTAGCCCTGAACTCAGGACAGGACTATCCACCTGCCTCAGCCTCCCGAGTGCTAGGATTACAAGTGTGCACCACCACCTCTAGATTTTATGTGCTGCTGGGGAATTGAACTCAAATGCTTAGCATTTGCTAGACAAATGCTTCAACCACTGAGCTATTCCTCCAGCCATATTCAGCTTTAAAGAGAAAGAAATTCAGTCACATGCTACAGCACAGATGAACCAAGAAGACATCGTGCGAGGTGGATAAACAAACCGGAAGACAAATGTTGTATGATTCCACTTATGTGAGGTCTCTGTAGAAGTCAAATTCCTAGAAACAGAAAGCAGGTTGGTGGCTACCAGAGCAGGAGAGAGGGGGGAAATGAATCGTTTGATGAGTACAGAGTTTTAGCTCCATATGGTGAAAAAGTTCTGGAGGTCTATTTCACAGCAATGCGAATACATAGTGCACTGGGAAACCAGTGTCATTTCTGGACTAGAAGGAAAAGAGCTGATGGCATAACTGGATCCCCGCGTGGAGGGGCTGGCGGCTGCTTCTGTCTCCCTCCGCTGTGTTAGCGTGTGTGCTGCCAAAGCGAGCATTCCCACCACTCTTTACTATTGTCTAAACTGTTGAAAGCCAGAATCTTTAAAATGCAGCTTGTGTGTATCCTGCAACGAGGAAGAACTACGAGTATGTGAAGAAGTGACTCAATTAACAGACAGCCCAGACCTAACAAGTTCTCCTTCATATTAGACAATCTACTTAGTCAGAGCAGATTCATTAAGAAATTATATTAAATGTATAGGTTCTGATGGAAGGTTATAAATGTTCCTGGTTTCCAATTTCCAATTATCCAATTCAATCTCTCTCTCTCTCTCTCTCTCTCTCTCTCTCTCTCTCTCTCTCTCACACACACACACACACACACACACACACACACACACACACACAAGCATGTGTACACACGATTTTATATTCAGGTATCTATGTACAACTTTTTGAACATCCTCTAGGAGACTACAAACACAAAATTGAAGTGTTATCCCATGGAAATTCTTTAGCAATAAGTTAGCAATAAAAACTCACACTATTACCCATGTAAAAATGTAAAGGCACATAATACTGGACAAAACATAATTATGAGTAGATGGAAGCTTTAAAAGGGTAAATATAAATTACTTGTACAATTCTTAATTGTTCAGAAACAGTAAATCCAATACTTGCCAAAGGAATTGGACTTCTCTCAATTCGAATGTATTGTGTTTGGTTAAACATTCTAAGTAGCCCATTGCTGATAATATTCAATAAGGTAGGAAAACAGTGCAGCCTCTTGGTATTGCACACAACTGAAAATCGATAGTCCTGAAAACAAGTAAAAAGAAGTGCATTGAATGAGGTTAATTCCAAATTCTTGTAGCCCAAAGATAAGGTTTTTATGTGCAAGATCCTGACAAGGCCACATTCCAGCTGTGCGTCCATTTTCAAGGTAACGGGTTTTGCTGTGCTTTAGTTAAGTCCACTGTGAAAGATGATACAAATAGGATGATATATGGTATAAACGATATTATGTTTAGAAGGCTGTAGCATCTTGGGTAGTCGAGTCAGCTTCCACTTAATATCAATTTTTAATTAGTATTAGTAATTTTACATTATATTTTCCTCACCTTGCTGATGAGAACATTTCAGTTAGTGAAGTTTAAAAGTTGCCTCAGTGTTGAAGTTGCTGTGACCAAACACCAGACATCCACAATTTAAGGAAAGAAAGATTTATTTAGCTCAGTTTCATAAGGTTTCACATGGTCTGACTGTGGGGCTACATGGTAGAGATAGAGGTTGGAGAGCTGTTCAACCCACTGCAAACAGGAGCCAAGTACATCTGAAAACTCATGCAAAAGCTAGTGACTTCCCAGAAAGAAGTTGAGCCCCCCTAGAATGGATGCCTGTGGGTGGGAACCCCTCCTCAATTTCCTCATCCACAAGTCAATAACAAATTCCTGAAAGTTCTGTCTTGGGCAATCTCTAATCTCAACAAGTTGAGACAAACCCTCCAGGTCAAACCCCAAGCATCCACCACTTCCAGCCAAGCTCTGCTTCCCAATCACACATAGTTCCAAATACATGAGGTGTTAGGGAGACACTCAAGATCCAAACCATAGCACCCCGTAAGAAGACCTAGTCAATTATGACAAGCAAGTAAAAGAATGCTGACCTAGTTAGGAGGCAAACATGGAGTCCATAACTATGTGTGGTTTGGCTGCCAGTGAAGCATTTTAATACCTTGTAAGACAATGTGCACATACTTCACACTCATGAAAATATCTATTCATTCATGAAGAGGTTCGATGTTTCTTCTATAGTTCATGCAATACATATGTTTAATCAAGTAGCTACCAGACGAGTTTCTCACAGTTGACACAAAGTAAATACACCTTTGTACTGTATTTAGTATAGGGAGAACTGAGTTCCACACTACGTCTTCAGAAGCTACTGTTTTGCTTCTTTCCTTGTGATGAGAATGAAAGAAGGGGTGTCGTGTCATGGCCCCTTGCGCTTGCTGGAATGCGAACAAGACAACAGTTCACCTCAGGACCCAGATGTATTTTCAATACTGTGGTGGCTCCTTGTTGATTTGAATACGACCAGTACATACTTAACCAAGTTGATATTTGTTAATATAGAATACAGAGAATATTGTTCTCTCAGAAATTTCATGTGAATAGCATAGTATTTATGTATCTTCTCAGTATGTATCATTTAGATAGTTAGCTATTGAACTGGACTCCTTAAGTCCACAACTACATTAGTATTTCACTGTAATACTTTATTGTAATACTTTATTGAATTAAAATATAAATTATTTATTTCAAATATAGAAATTACCTAATTCAAAATAAACAGAAATGTTTCACCAATCCTTAAACATCATTTTATACACTCCAAACTCAAAATGGTTTTCTGAACCAAATTTCAGCATCCAAGTTGGGTTGATTTTCTGCAGTTTTTGAAATTGTTAAAATGTACCTATTCTTTAGCATGCGTGTGTGTTATATAAAGAAGCTACCAAAGCAGTTTTCTGCAGTGGCACAACCTAATTACATTTTTTCCCATTTTATTGATATGTATACGTGCAAAATTTAAGGTTTACAATGGAGTTGAGCATTTTGTGCACATATGTATCTTGTCAAGGTGAAAAGGGCTTTGCCACTCTCTTTCTGTCCCTCCCCCTACCCTACCCTCCCTCCCTCCTCCCCCGCCCTACCCCCATGTTTCACTTAATTACATTTAATAATGTATCTAGTTTAGGTAGAACTGAGTTCCATGGCACATGGTCACGTATCTCATGTGTGTGTTTGTGTTTGTGGGTGTCTGTGCTGTCCTAATAGGAAGAACTAAAAGGCAGACATACCTTTTGTTTACCAGAAACTATGATAGCTCCATTGTATGAAAGGTCTTCAGTGCCATTGTTGTTTTCAAAGTCATCTACTTCCAAAAGTATATTTTGATGCTTCAATGTCTGTATGAAGTCTTCAATATTTGATTCTATGTCAGCAACAGAAGTCCTCATAAAATCAAGAAGATGCATGAAAGGGAATTTTTTGTAATAAATCCCATATATCATTTAAAAGTGATATTCATAGCACACGATGGGAAGGCATGTTCCCTTGGACATCCCAATAATGCTGGCCCAGTTGGGTAAAATCACTCACTCTGCCATCTATTTTGCAAAGCTGCTATGATGAATTACATTTATGATTCTGCCTATGCAAGCTAATATGCTATCATCAAAACAAGGTAATTCTATTTATGACCTTAAGGAATACATTTAAGCAGATAATTTGTGAAATTACAATAATTATTATGTGAGAACGACTTCAGATTTTCCCGCCCATCAATAATACTCTTCACCCTCTGTTATTCTTTGAAATAATAGAAAAGTAAATATATAAATGCACATGTACAGTACATAAATATATCTTACTTTATTTTCACACTTGTCTATATAGGCACTCGTATATTGCATGAGTACATTTTTCCTAGAAAATAAAAAGCCTAAATTTTTTACAGATCAGAATTTTTTACATTTGCCTTAAGAAGAAAGTAGATGGAATTATTTGAGAGAAAATAAGAACTGAGGAAAACTTGCAGCCTACTGCACCTTAGAACAAATAACTACAGATGTAAAAACAATATCCAAGATACTAGAACTCAGATGGATGAGTGTAAGGGGCAGAATGAGCTGTTCTGAAGTCACAGGCAAAGTCATTACCAGGTTAGGTTCACAGGAACAGAGGAACAATCAGGCATTCTCCAAGTTCCATGGGGAGGAGATATCATCATACCCACATGCCTCTGAGGGTTAAGATTCCTACCACTAGTTTCTAAGAGGTAATCAGGAGGGCAGCACCTGAAGAAACTCCAGACAAATATCAGGAAAAGATGGAATGAAAGGAAAAGGAAAAGGATCTCTCTCTCTCTCTCTCTCTCTCTCTCTCTCTCTCTCTCTCTCTCTCTCACTTTGTCATTTAGCTTTGGAATTGAGAGTTCATTCGAGAGATACACAAAGTGGCTTCTGGATTCTCCTCAGGGGATATGGACATACACATAGAAAACACATTTTCTCTATACCTTAGCATCCATCACATGCCACCTGCCCACTACATCCACTCAACTATCAAGGATTCTCACATGGAAAGGGAACATTTTGTCAATAACTATCAGATTTTGAGAAAAGAGGAACAAAATGACACTGAATCTCTGGACTTAAATCTCAAAATTCTTGACAAGTGAATATGAAAAAGAAAGAAGTAAATGAATGAATGCAAGCGTACTATCCTCAGAGATTCTGCAGAGTAAAACACAGAGTGAAACAAGTTGACAGGCAAAGAAACAATTCCAGACGTTAGACATTAGTGTACAATTAGCATGGATTTCAGCTTTAAAGCTGCAGGGAAACCTACTTTCCAAAATTCAAATGGAAAATGACAATAGTCATGAAAACCAGAAATAAAAGAGACCATATTCATTTAAGGCAGAGACATCTACAAGCAGGAATCACAAACGTGTGAAAATTGGATGAGCAAGGAATTAAAGAAAGGACCCCTACTCCCTAGTTTATTTTCAACAGCTTAGCTAGAAACATAAAAGTTTCTTTTCCAAGTTAACTAAATAGCTAGAAGACAATTCCTTTGTATGGGATGACAAGGTAAGTTCTCATTCTTGTTACTTCACAGAGGGACCTAGGCTATAGATATGGACACACTGTCTCCCATGGCAAGAAGAGAAGATTGTGTCTATGGTGTAGGTTAGACTTGTAAGAAAGAACCTGAAAGTAGGCACAGCTCAGTCAATGAAGCTTATCTGCGGCCCCCCCCTTTTTTCTTTTGTGATAGCTTAACATTAATAGGTTGACAGAGGCAGCTTTACTCAACCAGATGGCACATTGACTGGGGCTGCTTCTTTCTTACTTTTACTATCCTTGTCCTTTCAAATTTGGAGCAAGCATGTACTCATAGGCTGTTTTTCATAAATGCACATATTCTTCTTTTACCATTTCCTATCCCCCAACCCACACGTTACTTAATAAAATAGCTTATTTCTGGATTGAAATTTTGTTTTTCTGTTCACCTGTGTTATTGATGATCAAGAGGCTGGTACGGGTCTCCTGAGGAAGTTGTCCAGGAGAGAGGAAATACAATTCTGTTTCAAATTCAAAATCGATAGCTCGATGTATAATAGCAGAAATGATCTTTTCTGTGGTGAAAGGAAACAATGCAATGCCAAAAATCGACAGCCTAAACAATAAAAAAATCACCATAAGAACCTAGAACAAATTTATTTCTTCAATCATATATCACACCATTATTAGTATTTTGAGTGTCAAATCTACCTTACACCAACCATTCTAAAAGTCATATTTCAGCATGCTCCACCAAGCTAAAAGGCATTACTATACAAATATCAAAACAGCAAATAGTCAAAACTAAACACACTTGTGTGCACAAGCTTAGTCAAGAGCTAACATAGGCTGCCAGGAAAATCAAGTGCTTCCTTTATCTGTCCTCTGGCAGCAGGAATGTTGGGTTTTGCATTCTAGTTTTAAACTCTCTTCTGGTTTGGACTTCATTTGCACGTCATCCTCTAACAAACTCACAACGGTCTTATACTCACAAAGTCAAAAGGGTTTTTCTTCCACGTAGTAACCTTAGGAAGTGGAATCGTGTCATTGCCCAGGCCTGCATCCTCCAGAGTTGCATGTCAGTCAGAGTCTTTTGCACTTCGAGGGGAAAAGAGGAAGTGGGCTCCCCTCCACTGAGGCTTTCTGAGACTCTCATTTCAGTTTCATGGAAATCTACATACACATAAACATAGATTAATGCCAATGTGGGGTACTATGTTTTTTTCTTATCATAATATTATAAATTATTTCACATTTGATTTATATAACCAGATTCCAAAAGATAAACAGCATGTTTAGTTTTTATTTTGTACATTACTACTGCCTCCAATACTTTTTTCTAAAGTTGTGCTTCATTGTTGTCAGTGGTGATGCATATTAACATTTTAGGGTTAAGAAGCCTGTATAGTAACTATTAAAATGTTGTGGTTACAGTGCAAACAAGGGTAGAAATGTAGTAATGTCAAAATTCTGTGAACTCATTAAGAAAATGTACTAAATTCATAATGAAAGAGCATGGAAGAAAAGGGGGATTTTGATAAGCCCCATCTTTGAAAGGCAAAGACTCAAATCTAGCGATATTCTGAAGGTTTTCAAAAAATATTTCAATAAAAATATCCAATCATTAATGCTGAGATACCTACTACTGAGGCATCAACAATCCAATGTCGTAGGGGAAAGACACAAACAGACTGGTACATGAATTGTGCATGCATAACTTACAAAAAAATGACTGGGGAAGATCATTAACTGCTGTTAAGTCTGATTTTCTTATCTGTAAAATGGTTCCAGTTATACTTGTCAGAAAGGTTATTTACTAAAAGAAAGTAATTGACTTAAGTATCTGCATAGGCAGAAGTTCAAAACTCACAGCTTTTGTTATTATCACCCATTAAAACACTAGAGAGTTGATATTGAGAATTTTGTGCATTTAGATCATAGCTAATTTTTTGCATTAATCAGTTTAGAACAATTTTTAAAAGAAATATTTGCTCAAACCTCAGAGCTCTGACAAAAGCTTTCACAGTTTCAGAATATCTAAGAAGTAGTGAGCACCTGGGGATAGGGGAAAACTGTCGATATAGGAAGAAGAGAGCTTCCAAAGAGGAATTTGGTAGATTCCAATGAGGAAACTGTGTTCAATCCTACTTACGAAGCCAAGAAACAATAACAGGTTCTTTCAAACAGCAAAGTCAGCTTTACAATGGGTCACATTCCTTAATATGAATCATGAGCAAGAACTTATAAATAATGAATTAACTTGAAATTGTTTGGAAATTGATTTCTGTTAATTATACAAATGGTTTTACCTTGTTCAATAGTTGACTTTCCTTCCAGGTTTATGAAGACCTCGTTCAGAGTTGACATGGACACATCATAACTTACCACACCCTCACTAGCACAATTGTCAAGGTCCCTGAAGAGATCTAAGGTACAGGACAGGAATATATACATTTGAAATACACTTGGAAAACACTCGTAATCCACAATAAATGAACACTTACTGAAAAATGATGGACAACATTTGTCAGAAAATTCACATCTCTGGAGTATCGCAGTTACTGAAAGCAGAGCTTCATTAGAATATCTCTCTGAAATAATTTACGCTATATTTCTGCAAATTGCCTCACTTTATTTTTAATTCTTAGCTTATGAAATATCTACAGTCTTCTTTGAGTAAGTAGGAAGACTCCCATCTCCACTCTACAAATCCACTTATGTATCTCTTCCATGTTGGGTCCTTCTATGTGAGTGCAAGACTTGGAGCTGCTCCTGTCAAAGCTTACCCCATACATTAAATTTTAACTTTCGTCCCCTCTCAGGCATATCAACTACTTCTCAAAAGGATTTCCTTTCTCTACTGCATCATCTATCCTATTTCTTCTATATGTACAGTCATCCAAAACAGTAGGCAAAAAGCTGTAATACTAATCAAACAAGGATAATTAATAACAGGAAACTGCAATCATGTTATTACTTCTCGGTGTATATGTATGGTCCCAAATACGTGCCTGGTTTTGTCATATTCTTTTCACACTGAAACTTTGCAAGTCCAAATCGTACCCATATCCCTTCATGAAAATTGTTCCTTTCCAGGCAATCAATAGCCTCAGATTTTCAAATTTAATGAGCGATTCTTTTTTCTTTTTTGTTCTTTTATCGTGGTCTTTCCCTGCTTTGTCCCTAACTTGGTGACAACCAAAGCAGTTCACTAGTCCCACCATCTAGAAGCATCTCGTGCAACAATTACGAACTCATTTTCTGTTTTTCTTCTGACTACATCCATCAGTTTTTACTTCCTTCCTGACATCTGCTTTTCTCCAAAATTTTAGTCCTCAACCATCTTTCATACACATAAATCCATTTCCTAATCCATGTACATGTGAAAGATCCCCAAATTTAACTACTACTTAGTCCTTTGATTTCTAATAATCCCTACTCAAATACTTGACCAATAGAGAAAGCCAAAAGTCACCTCTAGATTCACATTTCCCAAACAGCACATTGTTTGTTACTTTTGTCTCCGTCTCGTCCAACCGTTCCAGCCCATTACTCTACAACAAATGTCACTATTGACTACTCTGTGATCATAGCCAAAAATCTAGAAACTCCTCTTGATTTCCTTTACCTTTCTTCATAACCCCCATGTAAATTATTAAGCAGATTTTTTAAGCTTTATCTGCAAATGTGTTTTAAAGACTCCCAATTCCATTCATCTTTAATGGGCGCCATGATAGCCCCGCCATCACTGCCTTTCATCTTGGCCTCTGAAATGGCCCTACTGGTAGATTCCCAGTATGCACTTTTTTTCTCCTATAGTAAGAACGAGCTTTATCTGGAGAATGGACAATATAAGTTATATAATAACACGTCCCTCTTTAAGGTCTTTCTCCAGTATCTCAATGTATCTAGAATATGAATCAAAAAAACCCTAAAGCATCTGCAGCTCAAAAGAAGGCCATTCTCCGGGTAATGGTACCCACATAATCTTATGCCTCCCTGCCCACAATTCGGCACCCTCACTCACTGCCTGCCACTCCAACCTACTCTTTCTGTTCTAGTATGTTTGACCATTTTCTTCTGTGATCTTCGGTGACTACAGAAATCTAGCCTGATACCAGTTATCAATCTAACTAAGGGAGTTTAGTATTTTATCATAGTAGCATAGTACCATTGTTTGTGCTAACAGGAAAGTTACTGTTCCTGAATGCATCCTTCATGAGCCAGGAACAGGGAGCAGTGAGTAAACAACCCTTCCTTGCTCCTCCAGCAATCCAACTTGGAACACACTTTTATTCTTCTATTCCCCCCAGTGGCATTCCACTGCCTACTACAGTAACCTGCTGGAAAAGCAAAGCTTCTCCAGCCTCCATCCCTCCCTTCTCTTGTGAGTGTCCATCTCCTGTTGGAACATCCAGGGATTAACCACCAAATACACACATTGCATTCAAATACTTAATCTCAGATAAATCAACCTAAGATAAAATTCAAATTAGATGAATGGTGAAAATTTTAACAACAGTATGAGTATCTGTTCTTGGATTTTATTTCATTGTAATCATATTTAAGTTACCTGGAAATTTATTTGTTCTTTCCCAAGGCAAAGTATATACAATATGTTCTTTGGTTTCAGTTTTTAATTTAGCATCAGGGATGTGATGATTAATGAAGGTTGTCATTTGCTCTGCATCACATATTTCATTCCTGTACAGACTAAAATTTAAAATAAAATTGAAGAGTTAGCCTTTGAACACGACTTCATGTGGCTTTATGAAACAAACAGAATGAGCATCATAGTTCCCCAAAACATAAAGTGTGGAAGGCTTGGTGCCAAGTGCAGTAGTATTCCGAGCTGGGGTCTTGGGAAGGCAACTCGATCAGGAAGGCTCTAACCTCCTCGATGGAGTAATCCACTTATGGATTCATAGGTTAACGAGATATTGAAAGGTGATGAAAACTTCAGAAGATGGGTCCTAGGTGGAGCAGTAGGTTCCTGGGAAAGGAGCCCTTAAAGGGTGCATTCTGACTCTCTCTCTCTCTCTCTCCCTCTCCCTCTCCCTCCCTCTCTCTCTCTCCCTCTCCCTCCCCCCCCCTCTCTCTCCCATTCCTGGCTACCAGGAGGTTAGCAGCTTTGCTCTGTACCATATTACCCACCGTGAGGTCTTGTTCTTTTACCAGCCCACAAACAAGGGAGCCATGTGACAACAGACTGACACCTCTGAAACGATGAGTCAAAATGAATCTTTTCTCCTTTAATTATCTCAGGAATTTTGTCATAAGATGAAAAACTCATCCAGTGACCAAATAATAAAAATTTTATCATCTCTACATAGAACATGGATAAACTTATAACACCAGGAAATGTACAAAGACTTCTTTTCATCAAAACTATATGCCAAGTATAAACAGAGAAAGGTGACAACATCAGAGAGAAGACATGTCTTAGGGAAAACAGTTGTAACACTTGATCGTGTAATTACCAGAAACTTTCGGTAACAGGGAAATGTGGCCCACATAAACATTTCCTTTGGTCAAAAGCTTTCGTTTTGTGTTTTAAAATTTGTTTAGCCTACACATACTGTTTCTTCTTGGACATAGTTCTCACTAGTTTCTACAACCAGATTTACCCCTGTTGAGACTGGCTTGTAAAAATATTTGCCTTTGAGGTTTACGACAGAATGAAAATATAAGGTTGCACGACAAGCTGAGAAAAATGGAGAGTGGGAAGAAGGGAGAGGTTTGGATTGCAAGGAACAGCGACCTGCAAAAGTGACACCTGAAGTAGTCTTGGTTTATGAAGTTGGAATTTTGTTCACCTTTAGACAAGCATTAGACAAGCAATAAGGAGACAGGAAAGTAGGAAAAGATACTTAGGAGTGCTTATCAATTCAGTAAAGCAGATATGAAACATAAGACTAGATAGTTCTCTTTCATAATTGCTCATCTTTTTGATATAATATTTAAACACATGCCCAGTTTTCCCCACGTCTTTACCTTAGATAATAACCAAGACCCCATTTTCTTTTCAAAAATACAGACGAGCCTGCACATCTCAATCTGCCATGGGACATGACCACTTTTCTATCTGCGTAAAAAGAAGAAAGTAAGAAAGGATACTGGATGAGAAATCAAAGCTCCAAACGCCAAGGGTGGAGCACCATATGCAGTGTGATTAAACCAGACACACGTTTTAAAATTTACAATACATTAAAATCACTGCAGTTTGAGCTCATCAACTTTAAACTATTTCAGCACCCTAAACTGAGTAATTCCTGGGAGGAAAAAAAAAAAAAAAAAGAACAGCTGACATGGATACAATCTTTACAGTCTTTGCTATTGATACTAAAGAATGATTAGCAAATTTTTCAACCAAATATGGACTACAGAAGATTTGAAGGTTTAAGTGTACTCATGGCTGATCTGAAAAACATAATCGCAATTTTTTCAACATAGGCCACATCCCAGAAAATGTACAGCCAGTGAGGAACACTCCAGTGGGAATATACTCTTGCCATCCTGAGACCATTGTGGAAGGTGGGCATATCAAGGTCATGAGAGCAGGGCTCCTATGCCACCTATGACAGAAATGAACACTGACTCTAACTTTCCCAAATCTTTCACTGTGATACCAAAATAAAACTAGCAGCTACCAGCTAGGATATCAGCTTCATCCACAGACTTAGTACTGAGGAGAATCACACGATTTGCTCTCCGTTCCTTTAAGATATTCCACACTTTCTGTTTTGAAAAGAGATCCAATCCTGCAGTTGGTTCATCTAAGAGCAAAACCTGCAGAAGAAAAGGATATGGAAGATGAATCTCTCTTCCACAAGAACTACTTCCACATGACAGCATGGAAAATAATACAAATCATTAATATAACATTTAATTACTTTCTTCCAACATATTTCTTCCCAGTTCAACATAACAAATTCTCTTGACACATGAAAGCTCTACCGCTTTCAATGTAAAAGACTGGGACTCACTGTGGAGTCTGTGTGCTGAAACTGCCATGCTGAGTATCTCCACCCTTCCCACACACAGTGGTTGGCTCTCTGGGTACAGATAATCATTTCCTCTTTCCTTCTTGGCTATGGCAACCTGAATTCTCCAGCCGCAACATAACAACTTTGCTGGGCCAGGCAGTTGGCCAACTGATGGCAACAACCTTGATCCCTAGAAAGGACCTATCTCCCATAACCCCTAGCCACCTGTCTGTTCTTCTAACCCACGAGGCAACCCTGCTTTGTCCTCTCCTACCCACACGGCAGCTAAATACCCCGATCCCTAACCCTCATGCCAGCTTATATACCCACACAACATAGAAGCTCCATGATCAGCCATCTTGGTCCCTTTTGCTATCCCCCTTTACTTATTCCTTTGACCTCTTTTCTTTCCCCTTCACTCCTTTATTATCCTTTTATCCTCTCTACCCCTAACAAGTGGCCTTAGCCTGAACACAGCAGCCAGGCATAGGATCATTAAGGGCCTTACTTGAACCTTAATGAAAGCAGTAAACATTTACTCCAAATGCTGTTGGTCATATTTTTGGTTCTTCCAAGTTCCCTCGACCTAACACTTATGATGATGTCCAATCTGGTTTTTCCACCTGAACGATCTTACTTACTTGAGGATTTCCTAAAATGGCCAAACCAAAGGTCAGCTTTCTCTTCTGCCCTTCACTTAAATGGACAGCAAGGTTATTCTGAATATTTTGCATGTTCAGTTCCAGTAAAACTTGTTGTACCTATAAAAGAAAATGCATAAAGATTAAAATACGAAACAATTCTTATTGCATAATTTTTAACTACTCATTAAAATGATGGACATCCTTGACTAAATTTTCCTCATTACACAACACACAAATCACTAAGAGAATTCTGCGGTTCAACTTAGTAAACAGCTGACAGTCCATTTAACTCAAGCATACATATCTACCTCCTGCTCCACTTCCTGTGGATGGATCCCTTTTATTTTAGCAAACAGACTGAGGTTTTCCTTCACTGAGAGCATATCAAATTGAACATTATGTTGAGGACAAACACCAGTTATCTTTCTGATTTCCTCCAACTCTTGCATCTGAGAGACATTTTTACTGTAGATAGTTACTGATCCTATGAATAGAAGGTAAGAATAATGTTGGCAAGATAATGCATTTTATTAATGCTTGGAGATCAAAGAGATATTTTTATACATTTACAAGTGTCTAAAATATCTAATTATGATATTATAATTTAGTATCTACTAATTATTCTTAACATAAATTAATACTTGTACCTGTCCTCTGTGAAATATCACACAATTGAATAAAGACGAATTTATGAATATTGGGGAAATTTAAAATATATTCAAAACTATGTAGTCCTGGCAATCAACTTAAGATAAACTACTTTTCTCTTAAAATATAATATTTGAAATTTAAAATGAAACAGGAATACGTATGATCTCATTTCATTATCAGATATCTTGCATCTCAGAATTTTTCTCTGCTCACCTTCTGTTGGAATAGTCAATCCATTAAGAATGTTTAGTAGTGAAGATTTTCCAGCTCCACTATGACCGAGTAGTGCTGTGATTTGACTTTCATATATGTCAAAAAACAATCCTGTTTTCAAGATAAGATATTAACATGATCAGTAGGTGAGAAATAGACAGGGCTGGGCTTAAATACAGAACGAGGCAATTAGATCAAAACAGAAGAAAAAACAAAGAAAATATGCAATAAATGGAGTATAGTCTGACATCAAGAGAGATAATTTTGAGTATTTCAGGAAAAAACGGATGAATCTTGAGACTACTGCGCTTAACAAAAACAGGAGGTTAAGTATTGTATGGCTTCTATAACATGGGAAACCCAATGTATGAATGAGTAGGAGAGCAAAAGAAAAGAGCAATGATAGGAAACAGAGTTTGTAGGGAGGAAAAGGGGATGGGAGGGAGGCAAGAGAGCAGGAGGGAGAAATGGAAACAAGAATGATCACGATGTGATTTATACATACACCAACTCCTCATCTAATCATTAGGTATCATAACACATATTAATAAAAATAATTTGGTGAAAAAAACTAGATTAAACATTTCAATATTTTACATAATAATTAGCGCTGTCCTATTTGCCAAAATAAACCACTGAAGAACAATAAACACAGCATGCTACTGATTCAGAGACAGTGGTGAAATGCATATAAAAATTAGAATAATATGTTGTTGGTACAGGCTGGAACAAAATAGAAGTCTAAATGGATCAAAATAAGTACAAAAATAAAGATTAATAAAATGTCCTTTAAATTCATCAAAAATGAATTATTTAATAAATAGTATTGAAAAACCTAAACAGATATATTAACACCTTCTGTGTTTGTTGCTTCTAAATGCAAAAGACAGTTTTCAAGGGTAGGAGGGAAGTGACTGTGGCTTTTCTAGAGCTGACCCACATCACTGCAAAAATCTCAGAACTGGTTTCCTCATCTGTGCAGTGAGTTCTTATCATTATTTTTATAAAATTAAATGAGTAAAGGCCAAGCTTCCCATAGCTACAAGTTCACAGTAAGGTGAGCTGTAATGAAGCTACAATAATCTTAAAGGTCCTTTAAAAAAAAAAAAAAAAACTTTTAAGGCTCCTTTCCTTTTTAAAAAAAAAAAAAAAAAAAAGAAAGAAATCTGTCACTTCTAAAAATTATTTTAATTGAAAAAGCATGCTTCTACGAAATATAATTGCTAATGTTGATGTTCAGTTAAATATTTGCTGTAGAAAACTACATATGTCAGAAATATATGTTCATCAAAATGTTTACTACCACGAAACGTTTGCCAATTCAAAGTTGCCAACTCTTTTTTTTTTTGTCACAGGACATTTACATGTGAACTGAGTTCATGCCTATAGTTTTACAAGTCTTGGTTTAGTTAACTAGTGAGCCAGTAAATATAACATGCATTTCTGACTAGAATAAAAAAAAAAATCACCCTTTAAGTCTACGTCCTTTCTTTACACTGCAAATATAAAGTATGGTTTACACAGAGTCATCTTTTAAAATGAAGTGAAATTGCCTTTATCATTGTGTGATTCCATTTTTGTGACTTAGGAAATGTATGGAATATCTGGAAGAATTTTACAACAGATTCTTTCTCCTGATCAATATCCAAGTGGTAGTTAGGTTGTATTTTTCTTTTTTCCTTCTCTTTAATTTTACACATTGAAATTTCCCCATTTTTGGCAATAAATTCAATGGAGTAATGAAATATTTTTCTTACCTTTTAATGCTTCCACTTTTCCAGACTTTCCTTTATATTCTTTTGTAACATTTCTGATTCTATAATAAAGGGAAACTTAATTAGCCAACATGGAGGTAAAAATAGCATAGATCATGAATAAGCCTAGTTATAACGTAAGGTGCAAATCAACCACTATAGGTGAAAAAGACATCAGCAGTCTACTTAGAAAATGACTTATTTCCAGTTAACGATTTCCTGTGAGACAGAAAATAAAGGAATTGACCTACATTTTAAAATTATAATATCCATATTCTCTCCAATTACTTTTCTCCATCTAGCTTTAGGAATACGTGAAGTTGTTGCTCTTAACGATCAGCTCATCCACTTGGGGATATTAACTGTCCTCTTCCTCCTCTTCCAGATCTAGCTCATTCCTCAGACCCTGCCATTGACATTTTCCACAATAATCTCTCAAAAGCTTCACTGAGGCCTAACTCTACTTTACACATAATCAAATTTCTCACCTCTTTTTATTGTATACAGTTCTCCACAACCTAACCTTGTGTTTCCTTTTTACTTGTTCTTTGAACTCTTAACCAACTACTCTAGGGACCTTCTTCACACTGAAATCAACTACCAAATGCACTGTGTAGTTTTCTGTCTTTGCCCTGGTGCATTAGGAGTCACTGTTCACGGCGGCTTTTTGCTGAAAGTGTCTACAGCACACCTGTTTTGGGGTTCTTGTTTCCTATTTCTCTAGATGCTCTTTCTCTGTTTCCTGATAAGGCTTTCATCTCTCTACATCACTCATCTTGGTGTTCCACAGAGTTCTCCACGCACATCGCGGATCCTCTCAGGCTAGCCTTTCTCCCTGGTTTGTCTCATTGGTTCCTGTGCTGTCAGTACCAACCTAATTTTGACTCTACCTTTTTTCTTTTGTTTTAGATTGACAGATTTGGTGATTTGATTCATTCAATAATGAATTTAACAAATTGTTTCATCCAAATCTCTCTCTCTCTCTCTCTCTCCCCTCTCTCCTCCCTCCTCCTCTCTGTCTCTTTCTCCCTACCACAGATTGGTGGTCATCAAAACCAAATACACATCAGGGTCCAAAAAAAAAAAAACGATGCCTGAGAACTATTCTCAAAGACTCACATAACTGATGCAGAGTGAAGACTGAGGATTGGGATACTATAAAATGTGCTCCACAGGAGGCTTATGTGACACCAGATTTGAGAAACTGCCTATCTAGAAAGACCTCATTTCAGTGATAACTAAACCCATCCCACTACCGTTCTAGAATTTACTTAGCATATAAACAGCTATTATCATCATTCTTACCCAGATCCATCACTCATGTGACTAATTACATTTTCCTATAACATATAACACTAAAATAGCTTTAGTCTCAGCGCCTTTTCTCCTCCGTATTATTATAATTGTTGACACTAGTCTTTCCCCAATTCTCCTTTTGTTTTCTGCCTCTAATACCGTCTCCTATTTTCAGGTAACTTTCTTACTCTACATGGAAAACAAGATAGCTTATTTTTGAAAGTTTTATTCACCCTTCAACACCTCTAGGGATTTGCCTCTGAGCCCTGGGGTGGGGGAGTCAAGGTTCTTTTGTACACATGAAGCAGTCTCTCTTGTAGGGACACCTCTTGACGTCCTCTGCTTCATGTCCTATGTGCTAGGACCAGTAAAACACCTCCTGTATCCTGAGCAAAGGGTAGAGCTCTTTACTTTTTTGTTGTTTCTTTTTTTGTTCTTGCTAGAGGTGTGCATGTGGCACCTCCCCGACCCTAGGCACACTCACACTCAGGCTTTTATACAGAAATGTGCACAGCAGCAAGGTCATCATTTAATCTTGCGTATCTTTAAAAGGATGCTCACTGCAGCCTTGTTATGGAAGAGCAAAAATCTCAAGACAACCAAAATGCACTTCACGTAAGAAGGGATTAAAATGCTAAACTAACATCTTAGAATATTACATAAAAGTTAAGCACAGTGAGTTAGTTTATATTCATCGCTATGGATATATCTCAGAAAACTGAATGTTGATTATAAAAGCAAGATGCAGAAACGCAAGCACAAAATGATACAATTATAGACCATTTTTAAAACACACAGAACTATACCACAGATAGTTTAAGGCTATATGTGTATGTTGAAATATATAAATATGGATGGGAGTGGCAGCACCAAATTCATAACAAAGGCTGATTCTAACAAAAAAGGGGGAACTACATTATTGGGAAATCAAAGAGGTACTTAAATAAACATATATTTAATAAAGATATAAGATAAATATGACAATATTTATATTTAATCTGAAGTGTGACTATATTAAATTTCAAAGTCTGTTTTCTCAGAAATTTTTAACTTTTTAAAAGAAAAACTATATGTTATTTTTCTGAATTTTCCAACAATGGGTTAACTGGCTCGCTTTTTGATTATGTCACACCTAGTAAATATCCCCAGGCCTGTATCTACCAAGTTACATTTTATCTCTTCCCTAGGCTGTTGTGACTCACGGAAGAGTCTGTATTGGTCATTTTTGTTACCCTGAACATTGTCGCAGAACCAGAACACAGTAAATACAATGACAGGCTTGTTGAGTGAGCGGACAAGACAAGTTAGGATGTGTTATCCCTGATACAGGATTTTATTTCCGCTTTTCTTTGTGCGTGTAATAGGATGCTCATTGAAGTGAAACGTCCCTTGAAGTCAGACTTTATTTCTTTCATTTTTTCTGTAGTACTGGAGATCAAGCCCAGGGCCTTGTCACTTAGTTACATTTCCCATGCCTTTTATTATTTTATTTTGTTCTGTTTTGAGACAGGGACTCTCTAAAATGGCAAATTGCCAAGAATGGGTAAGAATTTTCAGTCTTCCTGCCTCAGCCTCCCAATATACGGGGATTACAGGCCTGCCCTACCAAGTCATGATAATGTTTTCCTTTAATAAAGAAAATTCCACTTAGGAGCAATTTTTCTCCAGAGTTTAGGGAAGTAGACAGACATTTATGTTTGGGGCAGACACCCTGCCTGGGTCCTGGGAATGTTGCTTGGATGGTTTACAATTAGAGGGACATACTGATGTTCACACAATGGCCTCAGAGAAGAGCAGTATGGGGGCTGTGGGTGAGAAAGAATGAGTTGTGAATAAAATAAGAGACATTTTTACAGAGTCATGGGCTCCTAGTGAGATCCCTGTACGCTCTCCTAGATGCTCCTTGACAATAAAGTTTAAACAACACTATGTAAAGGCAAAACAGTCCATTAATATGTAAGTCAGAATAAAACACCTGGGGAATCATAAATCAAAAGTTCAGTGCCTTCTATAGTCAGAAAAAATGAATTCACACATTGTGGTGACTGAGGTAGCTTTGGCGCCCTCTAGTGGTGGAACACTGTAATGATGTTACCTAGAAACAAAATCACAATGGAGACAGATGATAAAGTGACTTGTGAGTGGAAACTATACCCAATGCTAGGTAGTCAATGGGAAGACTTAAGGGCGACTGTGTGTGTATCATGTATACTAAAGCAGTAAGTCATTAGATTTATGCCTATTTTCGTATTTTAGTGTGGATCTGGAGTGAGGCCAAAAGATTTCACGAGTAGGCTGTGCACCAGGTGAGTTTTCTTTCTCAGTTTGTCAGGAACTCCAGGCCTCCATCTTATTTAAGAACGAGCACCAGGACACAGGATGTCCAATCTAAACCATATCAGCTGGTCACAGCTTGTGCAGCAGAAGGGGAAGAAGGGCAGAGAAGCCTTCCTACTTTCCTTGTCCACTAGGCAGAAGTGGAACAACCAAAAAAAAAAAAAAAAAAAAAAAATCTTGGATCTCTATTTTTTATTCTTGTATATGTTTGTTATACATCCTATATGGATCTTGGGGAATTGCTACTGGACTTACATCTAAATCACTCTCACTTTTCTTTCCCCTTTGCAGATGTTCTCAGATTTCATGTGAAAATTGCTACAATTTGAATAATAATATAATCTCATGCCTGCAATCTGAACCCTTTAAGATGGATGCATAGGAACGTTGGAGATTGCTCCTCACATCACCTCTCTCTCTTCAGAAGACACCATGAAGCTGGCAGCTCAGCTGGGAGTAGGGACGGACTATTGTGCCGAAAAGAGCACCACAGAAAACAGGGTAGAACATTTAAGTTTAAGCACGTTGTTAGGACTACTGAAGGTCTTTGTCTTAGACGTGAACGTTTCACTTCATATGTGTTCATCTCCCCTGTGTTTAGTGACCCTGCAGTGGCAGCTAGATGTTAAGAGCACAGGATCTAGGGCCAGAGATTCTGCATATGGATTCCAGGCCCCCAGTTACAAGTTGGGTGACACTGAGCATGGGATTTAACCTTCCTGCACTTCACTTTTCTCATTTATAGAGACACTAAAACTATCGCCTTTATAAGCTTTTTGTGAGAATAAAATCCAAGTCAGTGATACAGTAAGTACTACATGAGCATATGATTGATAGATAACTGGTTAATATTTAAAGCTCTAATGCTCAAATTTTGTTTCTTTGTAGAAATATCTATAGGGCTCTTTAAAATCTACAGTACTTATGCTCAGTTTCATAATTTCTGAGTCAGAACCTCTTGGGAAGGAAAAGAAAGGAAAGCAAAGAAAAGGAAAGGAGGGGAGAGGAGGGGAGGGGAGAAGAGAGCAGAGGAGCCACTAGATATGTTAAGTGTTTCTCCTGTGATTTGGTTACATAACCAAATCCCGTAATAGCAATATTAAAAATTAAGTGTTTATGTTGCTTCATAGAAATCACAAAGGGCAGTAAAAATAACTTGTTTTTCCAAGATCACACATCAAATGAGGTATTGAGGTGAGGTTAGGATCTAAGAATCTGATTCCCAATCTCTTGCCTCTGCTGTATCACAAAAGGAAGATGAAAGTATCGAAGGAGACATTCAGAGAACTAACACAAGCATAAAAGAGAGCTGGGGAGGAAGAGACAGTAACAGGGAGAGGGATGAGACCACGACAGAGTCCGGTCACTAACATTATATGGAGGAAAGCTGAGTGTGGTCTTGTGCCCCTGAAATCTCAGAACTCGAGAGGCTGTGGCAGGAGGAATGCTTTGAATTCAAGGCCAGCCTGGGCTACACAGTGAATTCAGGACCAGGCTGGACTACAGAATGGAACACTGCCTCAAAAAAACAAAACAAAACAAACAATAAAGGGAGGAAATCTAAGGGAGTTCTCCTTTCAGATGCTCTTAAGAGAAGACACTGATGGTGGCAGAGAACAATTAAAAGTGATTTTAACAGAGATGAATTCCTTCCTTCAGCGTCCTGCCTAGAGCTCGCCCCAATGCTGCTGGCTCACAGGCCTTTCACCTTGAACCCAGGTATTCACATAACTATTACTATGACTACCTGATAACTGCATTCCCTTGGAACTCAGCAGATACAGGTTCAAAATGATCATCCAAGGGTGGTGTTATATCTACGTCTCTCTCACTGATGAACATCCCAGTCCTTCGGTGTTTCAAACAGGATGATGAACTCAGGAAAAATACTGGAGAATAATGGCTCTCATTCCCATCTAATTAATAAAAAGCAATACAGTAGCATGTCAGTAATAGCAATGAAATGAAGTCCAAGTACTTTAACAGAGAGTATCTTGAATTCAAACATCATAGAAACATTATTTTCCTTCTCTGCTTTGATTAGTCAAAAGAATGCTTAATAATGGAGTGAAAAATAAAATTTAAAGAAAAATCGTTACAAAAGTGAAACAACAGAACTTTAAACAAAATATAAGTCAAAGGTTAGAATAGAATGTTATCTAAGTTATATTCAGAAAAAACGGATGAAGCCAATCATTTGGAAAACACAAACCTTTACGGTGCCACATATATGCACAAAATATTCAAGATCAATGTAAAATTTATGTTTTGCATTTATATATATCAATAAAATGGGAGAAAATAAAATTTGAAAGAACACACAAAGAAATAGTAGAAACGTCTTAAATAATTTGTGAACTTAATTAATTTGTCCACAGCAATACAACTGGATATAATACTGAAATGCATATACTAACATATGGGCACCAATAAAAACATACATGGAGAAATCATAATTCCTCAAGGTAAATATCATTTAATTTTACACTTTTTTGCAGTTTAAAAAATGAAATATTTGTTATTAATGACCAAATACAAATCAGAAGTAGTAAGTACATAAAAATATATACTAGTAAATACATGTAAACATATAATATAGAAACATAGTAAAAGTGGGAAGAATATATGAGAAGAAATAATTTATTACTACATAATTACACTGTTTTGCAGTTAGCGTTGTTACATAGCTATCATATACTACTATATTAAAATCAGAAAAATAAATGTTTTTTGAATAAAAATTCATTTGAACTATGAAAGCTATGAAGTGGGAAAAAGAATTTATTTTCTTTGAGATGAAAAGTATCTATGCTTATTCCTAAAATGCATTTATGTAATTTCCCAGTGTAATTAATAACTACAGATATCAGAGAAAAATTCACTATTACTTACAGGGTAAGATTTTGTCAAAATACAATGCCAATACTAAGTAGATAAGCCCATCAAAAGCCAATATGGAAAATGTTGTTATCATTGTATTTGAGTTTTCTGAAGCACCAGGAACACTCTTCAGTCTCAAATTATAATCCAAGTGGATAAGCTAAGATTCAAGCAAAAATGTTCTTTTTTAAGATTAATAAATAAATGATTTGATATATCATCAAAAATGGTTAGTTTACTAGTTTTCACATAAAACTCTCAGTAATATATCAAATACATAAATAAAGAAACCTGTTAGTTAAAATATTTCTATTATATGCTAGTCAAATGCATATTAGAAGGAAATATCAAGTTTTAAAATATGGGAATTTAAAACTTATTTGCATGCTTTCATTGAGTCACTGCAATATCATCAAATGGTAAACACAAGAAATGATATGCAAATTTTTTAAAACAAAAATTTTAAGGTAGTTCATATAATGATAAAAATTCATAGTTTTTAATACTAATGCAAATAAAGATTTAGATTTATATATGCTCTAAACTCTGTTCTAAGTGTTTTTACGTTATTCTATTTAATCCTCATCCTAACTCTATGAAGTTAGCCTGTTCATTTTACCTGAGTTTCATACACGATGAAACTGAGGCGCAGCAAATTTGGAGTAGGTCAACTAGCCAAAGTTATAACTGCACACCAAGGAACAGCAAAGCTGAAATCAGAACTTATGAAGTCCAGCTTTTAAGTCCACTTCCTCATTCAACAGATTATACACTTTTAAATCTATGTTAAATTGTTATATATCACATATGACAAAGTTTAGTTTATTCTAAGAATGCAAAACTGGGCCAAAAATTGAAAATCAATCAATGTTATCCATCATAAAATAAATTAAGAGCCAGAGGCATAATTCAGCAGTGAGAATGCTTTCCCAGTGAGCATAAAGTCCTGGGTTCGATTTCTCAGCATCACATAAACTGGACATAGTGGTAAACTCTTGTAATCCCAGTACTTGGAGGCTAAGGAAGGAAGATTGATGGAGTCTGAGGTCAACCTGGGCTATGTAGTGAGTTCAGGACAAGCAGGTACTACAGAGCAAGACCCTTTGCTGATCCAGCAGCTCAGTGGCCTTCCCTGCACAGAACTGATGGTTCTGTGGCTTACCCAGTGCAGATCCACCAGGGCCTGCACACTGTAGACTTAGTGGACCTGGTGGGGGCCCTGCCCATACCAGTAGGTGTCCCACAACCTCTCTTCATATCACCACCTCCCCTGTGCACACAGTCACTGGTGGCAGCACTCCCCACACTGAGCTATAACAAGACATTTGCAGGCACAACTGAAGCATCATTGGACCAGTGGCTTGACAGAATGTTTGCAATGTCCTGATTGTAGTGTTGTCCACAGAAGACACAGGACAACAAGATACAAGGCTTTGGAAGAGGAGTCCTCACATACAGCTAACAAGGTAAAGAAGGAGTCATTGAAACTACCAGAGCCACAAAGAACAACAATAAAACCATGGAGAAATGAGCTAATAAATCACCTGCAAAAAAGCCTGATACTCTAGAATTGGATACCATGTGTCCTGAAGCAGCAGAATGTATGAAAATGAAGTCAAAAGAGAAGTAAAACTAATGGCAGAAAAGTTGAAGGAAGACATACAAGAAACACAGAGTTCAAAGTTGAGGTAATCAAAGAGCTCAATGTGTAGGTAATCAAAGAAACAATAGTCATTATGAATAACAAGCTAAAGGAAGAATAAAATAAAGAAGGCAGTACAAGAAATGGACAATTTGATAGAGATATAGAAGAAATAAAAGCTGAACTCCAGGATAAAAAAAATTCACTTGAAAAAAACAGGAAAATAGCTTGAACATGTCAAAGATAGATTATCAGATCTTGAAGATAAGGTGGATAAACTGGATCATACATGAATGAGGAGCAAAAAAATAAAAAGACAAGAAAGAGACCGGTTGCAACAGATGATAGATAATTCAAAGAGAAACATCTTAAGAATTATGAGAGTGCCAAAGAAAACAGAGGACAATAAAAGGCTAAAGAACATGTTCAAGGAAATTATGGAAGAACATTTCCCAAATATAGGAAAAGAAATAACACTGAACCATTGTAGGCTATAGAACTCTAAGTAAATTTGACCAGAAGAGAACATCCCCACAACACAATAATTAAAATACTAAAGACTCAACACAGAGAGAATATTAAAAGCTGTTAGTGAAAACAGAAAGTAACTTACAAAGACAAACCCATCTACATAACTGCAGACTTCTCAACACAAAACCTAATGGTCAGGAGATCAGGGAATGATATTATCCAAGTGCTAATAGAACATAAATACTAATCCAGACTGCTATATCCAGCAAAATTATTGTTCAAAATAGAGGGAGAATTTAAGATTTTTCATTTAGAATATCCAAACAAATTCACATTGCATTAAAAATACTAAAATACTTAAAAGAATCTAAGACAGAGATAGGGAGACTAACAGCACCAAAGATCCAAAAGAAAAGAAAGTATCAGAAAGAGAGAATGAATTGACGAGAGTGTTGATCAAGCAGTCAACACTGAAGCATCATAATGAGGACAGGAAGTAGCAAATTTACCACCATAAGAACACTGAATGTTAATGGCCTCAACTTGTCTATCAACACAGACTGGTTGACTGGATCAAACAATAACCTACAATTTGTTGCTTACAAGGGACTCATTTTACTTGTAAGGAAATACATAGGCTGAAATTGAAAGAATGGAAATCAATACTTCATGAAACTGGACCCAGGAAACAAACAGGGACTGCTATTCTTTTCCCAGACACAGCAGATTTCAAACAAAATAAGATCAGAGGAGAGAAAAATGGATACTGTATACTGACTAAGGAAGCAATTCTACTGGAAGAATCACAATCATCAATAAATATGCTAGAAACTTTGGAGCACCAAAGTTTGTAAAACAAACATTACTGGACTTGAAAGTCCACAGAGGCTCCATTGTCACAGACAGTTCAACTAGAGAAAAAAGTCAACAAAGAAATACTGCAGCTAAACCACACTACAGAAAAATTGGACTTCGCAGATATCTACAGAGTTTTCCACCCAACATAAACAGAATATATTTTTTTTCTCAGCAGGATATGGAACATTTTCCAAAATAGATCATATAGAGGCCATAAAATATTTAAATAAGCACGAAGGAGTCAAAATAATTCCTGGTTACTTTCAGCCCACTAAAACTGGAAATCTATAACAAAAGAAACCACATAAACTATACAAATACAAGGAGACTAAATATTGTTCTACTAAACAATGGATCACAGAAGTCAGAGAAAAAATCAAAAACTTCCTAGAGGTTAAAGGATGAAGGAAGCAAATCATACCAGAAGCTGGGGACACAATGAAGGCTGACCTAAGAGGGAAATTCTGAGCTATAAATGCACACATTGAAAAAAAAAAACAGAGCAATCTCAAAAAATTTAATGATGCACCTTAAGGTCCTAGAGAATAAAGAACAATCTCAATCAAAAAGTAGTAGAAGAAATTACAAAGATCACAGAAGAAATTAATGAAATTGAAACAAAAACACAAAAACACCAACAAATCAAATAAAATTTATATTCCATATTGTACTAGAGAACTGAGCTGTGCAATAAAGCATAAGAATAAAGAAAAGGCAAAAGGAAAAAAATTAACTATCATCACTTGTAGACAAAATGACTATACATAATTTCGAGATTAAATCCAGAAAAGTAAGATATGATAGTAAAAACGTGGGATTTAATGTCAATCAGTTGCACCTGTGTATATTAACAATAAATATTTTACAATAAAAATATAACTATCTAAACACTTTAGGAACTGGAGATGTAGCCCAATGGTAGGATGCCTACTTAGCATGCACTGGGACTTAGGTTCAATCCCAGTACAATCACAAAAGTGAATAAAAGTGTGCAGGATCTACACATTGAAATTTATGACAATAATTAATGGAAACTGAAGAGAAACTAAGTGAGTGCAAACATATACTATATGCTCATGTCAAAAAAGTTGTGAGTTTTCCTCAAATTGAAAAGTCTAGCTGCATACAAATCTTAACAGCTTTGTATATGTATATATCTCTGTGTTTTTGTATGCAAATTAATAATCTCATTTTTAAATTTACTTTAAAAAGAAACTAGAAAAAGACTCTTTTGAAAGAAAAGCACGTTGATAAAACTGGTACTAGCAAATCTTAAGACATGTTATAAAACAAAGCAATTAAGGCCATGTGACAATAGTACTTGGACAAACTGAGGGACCAAGACACAATTGGTTGAATTATGCAAAATGACGTGCTGCAATTCATTCGAGGAAAGGATGGTCATTTCGATAAACAGACCTGAACCAACTAAATATTCACGTACAAAAATACTGACTCTGCCTATACATGCATAAAAGTTATTTTGAGATGGATTTCATATCTTATGTAAAATCTGAATCAACCAAGATTCTTGAACAAAGCTGGGCAAGGTGGCATGCACCTATAAGCACTTTAGGAGTATGACCATTCTAGGAGGCTGAAGCAGAAGGATCTCAGTTCCTAACCGGTCTGGACAATTTAGTGGCTTGGTGAGACCCTGTCTCAAAATAAAAACTTAAAAAGTAGTTTAGTGTGATGACCTGGAGTTTAATCCCCAGTATCACAAAAAACGAAGCAAACAAACAAAAACAGAAAAAAGACACTTTTAAAGCAATAAAGGATATCTGGGGTAAAGCATTCTATATAAAAGGAAAACTTGATAGGTTAGATTTTACCAAAATTAAGAATATTACAAACCCAAAATACAGTCATTTCATAGACCCAAATGGGGAGATGGTGGGAGAGCTAGTTGGGAGGGGAAGTTGTGGGAGGGTCAAAAAGGGAGAGGGGAAGGGTTCGCAATTTTGACACAATATATATGTGTACAAAACACTCAACATTAATGTAAACATTATGCATAGCATATATACCTATTAATAAAATGAAGAAATATAAAAATAAATAAAAAGCTAAAACAGCCACACTGGAAAAATATTTGCTGGCAGTTAGTAAGATGTAGAAGGGTATTGGTGGCAGCTTTGTAGCAAATTTTCTAAAACTGGAGTTGGGGATATAGTTCAGAGGTAGAGCTCTTGCTTGATATACATGAGGCCCTAGATTCAATTGCCAACACTGTAAACAGAAATACAAAATAAAAATTACCCAAAGTAATTATCCAATTGGAAACTGTTCTCATTTATCAATAAGAAAATCGATCATACCTTCACATAATAGAATATTACATAATACTATACCATAGCTACATACAAAACTATTAATGACAACTATAAAGCATTTTGTGAACAAAGAAGCCTCAAGATATAATTTGTACAGGATCACTCATAAAGAGGTCAAAATACGCGAAACTAAAAATTGCAAGGTGGTAAGGAAAAAAGGAAGTGCTATCATTAAACATGTGCCCATAGGAGGATGGAGTAATTGGTAGAGAAAACATTCTATTTTTTTGATCCAGTTCATGGTCCTTTGATTTCCTTCGTAATCGTTTGTTAAGTTGTACTTTATTTTGGTAACATTTATGTTTTTAATATTTAATGTATTTTAAATATACTTAAGTCATAGGCCACTTCAATGTTTTATGTAGATTTATATAGCAATCTTTAATAAACTACCAGGATGCTTTCATCAAAACAAACAAAACCCTCAAAATGAAAATACATCTGAGAGGCAGAAATCTGGATGACCTTTCAATAGGTTTACCTATGAGATGATTTTTTTCCCTACCAGGAAAGTAAATAACATCTCCAAATCCACATCTGAAGTATCAAATTCTTATAAAAGCTCAACAATAAATTATGTTTATACCTGAGACATTCCAGCAGTAAAAGCAAAAGGGCTGCAAATACTCAAAATCCACTGCAGGGATGATGGGAGTTGTCTATCAAGTGTAGTGAATCCCACACACCCCCAGAAGAGGTTAAGGAAAAACACAATCAAATTGCTGAGGACAGCTTTCTTCAACAACACACTCATCAGGAATGCTAGAGTCATCTGGAAAAAGAAAAAAAAAAAAAAAACCACAGACACATTTAGCTCTTACAGGTATTTAAGCACAATACAATAAATATTATTATACCATAAAAGATGTTTATAGGGAAAAAGTGAAAGAATGATTAGGGGATCACTGACAGATCATTAGGAATCTGTCCTGCTCTCTTAAAAAGATACTGTGAAATTTTCAGCCTTTTGTGGAATCTCCATACTCCTTTCCATAGTGGTTGTGTCAACTTACAATCCCACCAGCAATGTAAAAGGGTCCTTTGCTTTCTGCAACCTCGCCAACACTGATTGCTGTTCGAGTTTTTGATATATGCCATTCTCTCATATGCAAATGATTTGCATTTCTCTAAAGACTGAGGGTGCTGAACATTTTTTTTTTTTTCAAGTATTTGCTGGCCATTTGTACCTCTACACCTGAGAACTGCCTACATTTCAGCTGTGTATTTTTTAATCAAGTCTTTGATTTTGAGGGATCTGTTTTGCCTCAGTTCCTTACATGTTCTAAATAATCCATTTGACCCAGCAATACCTCTTTTGTGTGTCTTTCCAAAAGAGTTAAAAACAATGTAAAGCAGAGATGCTTGTATACCCATGTTTATAGTAGCACAACTAACACCAGCTAAAATGTGGAAGATGATGAAATACCCACCAACAGACCAATGAACACCTAAGTTGTGGTTTACGTATATAATGAAGTACTGGTCATCTATAAAGACAGATAGATTTGAGGCATTTGTAGGTAAATGGTTGCAAGTTGAGAATCATCATGATCAGTGAAGTGAGTCAAACTCAGAAGGTTAAATATCACATGGTTTCTCTAATATGGGAAACCCAGAATACAGGCATTTTATAGAACTAAATAGATGTGATACTGGGAGTTAAAGGAGACGGGAGGGTGAGGAAATGCCAAAAGGGGGGAGGGGAAGGGACTATAATGTTGATGCGATATGTACACACACATGCGCGCGTACGCACACACACACACGCACAAAATACTCAAGATCAATGTAGCCATTGTGTATCATACACATATATTAATAAAAATGGGAAAATTTGGAAAAAGAGGTTATTGATATGCTCTACTCTTACATGGGGCTTTTGTTGCCAAGGAAGGAGTTGAGAAACCTGGACAAATATCTAATGATGGGTATAGAAATGCAGACTTGGAAAAACTGCAACATGCTAAATGAACCAAAAAGGGTAGCCACCCACACAAATTCTGCAGAAAACAATCTTCAGGTTGGGAGAAATTAGAGTTCAATGGTGAAAGAACAAAGAAGAGAGTAATAAAGAGAAGAAATATTATCAATGACTACCATGGCATGGAGCCATTAGGGGAGAAATACATTTTTCTTCTTAGAGCATTCTCAATAATCACTTAGAAAAGTCTTTGGCACTTTTGTAGTCAAAATATTGTGGGTTTTTTTTCCTTTTTTTTGCTTTTGATGCATTGTTTTCATTAATTCAGTCTTTGTGTAAAAGATAGGTTTAATTTACTTGAAATTGCATCATTTTCCCACATGCTTAGAAATTTTTTTCAATTAAGTACACATACACTCACACATGCACACAATCACACACATACACATGCTCATACATGACATGAAGGAAGTGAGCATAATAATCTACCAGTTCTGTAATACTTGCTACACATAGCTAAGACTTAAGAGAGAAAAAATGCTAATGCATAAACTTACCAAAGATAATCCATGTAAGAAGAAGAGTGTAAAAATGACCATGAAGCCAGTTGTGATTATAATTTGGGTAGATGTTATGATAATTGTCAAACATATGGAAACAATGAAGATGAAGCTGATATATATTAAACCCCAGGAGAGCCTAAAAAAAAGACAAAAAGCTTTTCAATTATTTTCAATTCTAGAAAAGCAGCTAAAAAATCAATGTGATTGGTCTTGTCCCTGTTACACAGCAACATAACTGTAGCATGTATAATGTTGAAGAAGCTGCCACTGCACCGTTATCCTGGCAAGGTAGCCGGTTCTCTAAACTATCATTTATCATTCCATACATTTCATTTTCCTTTATCACACAGTGATGATCGATTCTGCAACCACTGAGGGAAAAGGATGCCACACCAAGTGAGTGGCTGTCAACAGCCACTGTCAACTGGTTACCTACAGTTAGACATCAACTCTGTGTGGACATTTTGTATACGTGGCATGAACATTGTGCTCCCTGCATCAAATGGTACATGATCTTCTGCGATTTGTCTTTCTCAATCAACATTAGCCATGTTATGCACTGCTATGTAATGTTTTACCACATAAATATATGCTAGCACTCTTCCATACATGGGCATTTGCATTTACATTGATTCTGATTCCCCTTGTCACCACATCGCCAAGAATATTCCTATAGTTGTCCTTAAAAAAAAAAGAGGGCACAAGCATGTCTTCCAGGTAAGATTGCCAAAGACCATACCTTCAGCTTTATTAGGAATTATTAAATTGTCTTGATTAAACAATGAAAGAAAATATAGCAGGTACTAATCAGCTAACTCTACAAGTAAATGAGGCAAATGACACTTCAGTCATTCCCAAAGGTCTCTGTAGGCAGGACCTCCATTGTTTGTAGCAGTAGAAAATTGTTATTTTGGAACTCTGTTAAACTCATTCTATTCTTCCTATCTATTTTTGTGATTTCTTTATTTAAGCTTTATTTTGTATCTAGTGCTGCGTTCACACTCACATGAAGTAGTAGTAGTAGGAAACAGTATTTTGGCCTTAAATCTAACAAGCCTATAGGGTGCATTATTAGTCCTACCTTCTCATTTCACAAATAAGAAACCTGTGTGCAATCACACTTCTTAGTTAATGGGCTTACGTAAGATAGAAAACTAAATTAGTAACAAGAAATAATTGAAGTTAGAGGCCTTCTTTTTCTTTCTCCAGAGCTCTTTTCTCAATTTAAACCTTAATAATTGTGATCTTGGTTTCTCATGTTAGAGAAACCATTCGATACTTAACCTTCTCCTTCTGACTCATTTCACTGAGCATGATGGTCTTAAGTTGCATCCATTTCTCTACAAAAGCCTCCAACCTATCTGTCTTTATAGGTGAGTAGTATTTCACTGTGCACAAATGCCACAATTGATGTGCCCATTCGTCTGTTGATTGGTATTTGGGTGTCTTCCACATTTTAGCTATTGTTAGCTGTGCTGCTATGGACATGTGTATACAAGATCACAGTTATTTCACTGAACTAATTGAGGGGAATAATGGAAATTAAAGGGGAGAGAGAGGGGTTGAGAGGGTATAAAAAGGAGAGGGGAAGGACTTGTAATTTTGCCATGATATGTATATGCACAAAATGCTCAAGATCAACATAAATATTATGTATTGCATGTATACATATCAATAAAATGGGAAAAAAGCTTAACATGAGAATTCAGCAGCTGAAGAATATAGCAGAAAGTATCAGCATGAAGAACTGGCATCCATATGTCCCAGTAGAACATGTTTATGCTGAATTTATTACTTATTTGACTCATTTTTGAATTTCTTATTACAATGATTCAGCTTGTCTTGAAAACATTAGAACTTTTGAAACGCATAACACATGCTACAAAATTCACTTCCCAAATACAGAGAGGAACCACTTTATGTAGGAATTGAAAAACCACAGTGTAGGATTACAAGTGAAAGAAATTTTCTAGAAAAAAGAACCAGTTTCAGGGTGGAGCTGGAGGTATGCTAATAATTTTATTTTAAAAATATTTCTGCTAAAAAGCAGTGCAGATATAATATTCAAAGAATAAATGCACATGCCATTAGTTTAAAATCATAAAAATTCATTTGTAATAGATGCCGAGCTCTTGGTAGAATGTTTCAGAATCGTTTTTTCCCCTTAGTTTTAGGACGTATATATAAATTCATTTGGCTAAGCTTCAGGTCCTTCCTTGGGCTGAATAGAAGTCGTTTTAAACAGTAGATTCCTCTCTCTTGCCTCCTAACAGATTCCATGGGAGGCCTTAACTTTATTCTTTTGTATTTCCCAGTGTTCTACTATAAAAAGTTCTTTCTTAAAGACAGTTTCCTCTTTTCCTCTTTCACTACTTAGGCATATTAAAATTAAGCTTTTCTCTTAGTATATTTTACAGAAAAGTAAACATTTCTTAGATTATAATTTTATTTCAGGAAACATGCAATTTGTAAAGGACTGTCCCATAAATAATTATCCACTGCATGTATTTTTGCATGCATGCAGTATTCCCTTGACATGGAGAATACAGAACTGTCTGCCCTGATTTCATAACAAAAATGTTATGTCTTTTGGAATGAAACAATTTTTTGTCCTTTTTCCCTTTCCTCTGTAGTATAAATTCTGTCACTGATAATCTTACCAAGTTCTCTGGCTTCTTGGGAACTGAGGGCTTACATGATTTGCAGCTCTGTGTACAGTTTTAGCTATTTATTATTTTACTATGCCTTTGTTTCTATGCATTTATTTTTTATTAAGAAAAAATATTTGAAAGTAGAGACATCATATACAGGTACATGTATATTTCACTTTTTCGTGTAAAACCACTTTAAATTTGTGGGACTGTTAAGTTACAAATATTAATAAATGACACAAAATATCTGATTAAGCCTTCTAATGCCAGCCTATCTGTGTGCTGCACGTCCGGAGCACACTGCATCGGCTGTCTCACTTAACTCTAATACAACGATATTTACTTAATCACAAAAAGAAAATTTAAACTATGATGTTCTAAAACAATAACTCTTCTTTTATTGTTTCATATCTTCTCTGTGTGTTGATTGGCACAACTCAAATTAGTCACTCACCAGAAGGCTGAATCGCATAGACCCATCACTCTCATTAATTCTTTGTACTTTTTCCTCTCTCTTGTAACATGAAGTGATACAAAATATATAAGTGAGGAGAAACAAAGCAAGCAGAATAAGATAAGCAACTCATTTTGAGGAAAGTCTCTCGAAATAAAAGGTAAAGTCTTCATATTTGTAGCAGTAACTGACATCAATGTGTCCATCACAGAGTGATTTGTGGTGATCTAAAGATTTAAACAAATATAAATCATTACTGAAAACACAGAAACTGGTGAAATCAGAATAAGTTTTGTGGATTGTAAAAATGTCAATTTCGTGGTTGTGATATTGTGCTGTAATTATGCATGATGGCATCCTTAGGGGAAGTGGGAGGAAGGATACATAGACTTCCTTGCATGTTTTGAAGCTTCCTGTGATTCCGGAACAAAATAAACAATGGATTCCTTGTGTAAATATCTGCTTCATTACAAAGACATGAACATTGGAGTATATGTCTTTGCTATGAGTTGAATGCGTTCTTCCTAAAATTCATATTGAAATTCCATCCCTGTTGTGGTGGTGCTAGAGGTGGGTCCTTTGGGGAATAGTAAGTCAGGGAGGAGTCCAGCCGTGGATGGATTAGGGCCTTCTCCAAAGGCTGGAGAAAACTAGCTGAGACCTATTTTGCCCTTTTGCTTTTCTTATGGGTGAAAACTCCTAGACAGAGACATCGGTGAGGGGTGAGCCTTTACCAGACACTTGCTCTTGCTTATAATTCACACCCACAAGAGGTATGAGAAATACATTCCTGTTCTTTGGGAAGTATGCTATCTCTGGTATTTTATCGTAGCAGCACAAACATGCTAAGACAGTCACCTTTTGTTAAAATCATGTTTTATAATTAGTTTACCTGAAATATGGGAATTTTTCAGTCGAGCACTTACTTCTATGATCGCAGCATTAATGATACTCTGGAAAGTCACGAATCCTCCATACCAGTATTGAGACAATACACATGAAAACCCAATACGTGATTCCCAGCAAGGAGCTGTAATTCACAGAGAAAACCACACCCAGCGTTACGGAATGAAAGCAATCGAAGAAAAGGAAAAAAGAATCTCAAAGAAAACAGTCCTTCCGTCAGAACTTTGAACCATATGGAAAAGAAGCAAAGTTCTTCAAGAAGTAATTCCAGGACCACCAAATGCACAGGCAGACTTAGGTGCATGCCATGGCACACAGCCACCCTAGATTCCACTGTGTCTCAAGTGCCAAACCACATCCCTGCCATTCAACTTGCTCGGCTTCTGCATGCTTCCCCGCTACATAGATACATGGTTTGCTCTATCCCCTCATCAGAATCTCCTCTCAAAGGCACTTGATAAAGGAAGAATTTTCTGATCACGATAAATAAAGTATCTAAAACCACTTTTTCAGACTTTTATCTTCTAACCTTGCTTATTTTTTTTCTTATAAACAAGTGTATCTTTTTTTTCCTATTCCATGTCCCCAACGGGATAGTTCCCACAGGAGGTGCTGTGCATTATTAACTACAATCCCCAGGACCAAGAGTACAGTGTATATATACAGCACTCATTCCATGAACAAATAATAAAGAACTGACTATACTAATCACATTAGTTCTGCTTCCTAAAGGATCTTCTAGACCACTTTCCTCTCCCTGCCACCCAAGAGGCACCAGCCACCCCATAGGCCAGGTCAGGCATCCTCCTTGAGCTCTTTAGAGCGCTCCCTAACTTTGCCTTGATTGAAGTGCTTCCGTGGCCACCCAATGCCTGAGGTTACACGATGCCATAGGAACAAGTCGTGGAGAAATTTCAGTCTCGTTTACCAGTTGCATTCCTCTCGTGCTCTTCTTCCACACCCATGAACAGATACCCTCTCTCACCTCAGGCTCTTTCCATTGCCTTTCTCCATCTGAAGCCCAATGTCACTAGCTCCTCCCATGTGATATTTTTCTGGTCTTGGTTTAAACATCACTCTCCTAACCCCACAGCTTATTAGAAGTCTCTCTTCTAAGTCCCCACAAGAACCTTTCCTTGAACTTGTTATTAATTCTTTAATGTCTTTCTAACTGATTGGAATTTCACCTGATGTTAGGATCCAGCAGTCTTGATCATCCCTGTACCTTTGGATAAATACTTGAGCTCAACAGATACACGCTGAAATGTGCTACAGTCTTTTGACAGCCATGCTGAGCTCAACAGCTATATGTTGAATTATGCTAGTCTTTTGTTGGCCATCCTCTAGTGGGAATATATCTTTATCGTTGGATAAAGTTCAACAAGTGTTATTCTAGTTTCTCAAGTTTCTCACGTGCCTTTGAAAAAGCTCTGTAGCCCATCCACACCTATTTATACAGTTGAAAACTTCAAAACTGACATGATATTGTACGTAAAAAGTCACCTGTTAAATCGTGTTCATGCAAATGTGGGATTTCATATCCTTGAAAAAATCTTAACTTGTAAGACAACCTGTCACTAAAGATGACTCCCATAGCATAGGAAATATTCTGCATAATTATTTTATCCATCTGCTCTCTACTTGGTACGCCCACAATTCTCACTCCTGTGGATTACAAGATGCAAAGACACAAAGAAGAGTGTTATTGAGTTTCATTGAAACAAAATGCAATATTAAACTGTATCATTCGGTACAATTTCTTGAGTGAAAATAAAATCATCTCTCACTAACGTCAAACTTAAACCAAAAAGCAAGGTGGAGTATTTTATTTTGACATTCTAGGTTCCAGAACAAGAAGACATATGTCAGAATTGCATGTGTGTACGTGTGTGCCTTTCACAATGACAGGTAACAGAGCAAGCATTAGGGACCTGAAAAATATGTTGAGAGTTGAGCTATGCAGTTTATAAAAGAATGAGGGTATGAAAAGGAAACCGTTTTGTTTAGTACATAGCTGAGGATTCTGGATTTCATATTTACTGAAACAAAGACAATTCATATGACCTTTGCTTTAATAATAAGTGACACTATTAATACCAGCCAAATATCTCATATTTTAGAAATTGATTATTAAAGAGGAAAAGCCAGACTATCCTCAATTATCCATTAATTAAAATACATATTTTGTTTATCTTAGCTACACAGTGACCTAATTTAGAACACACACTTTTTAAGTGTTTACAAATTATGCTAGGTCGGGGGGTGTAGCTCAACCATTAAAGCACTTTTCTAGAAAATGCAAAGTCCTGAGTTTAATTCCCCAGCACTACATAAGCTAGATGTGGTGATGTACTCCTATAATGCCAGAACTTGGAAGGCTGAGACAGGAGGATAGCCGTGTGTCTAAGGCCAGACTGAGCTACACAGTGAGTTCAGGACCATTATGCACTACAGAGCAAGACCTGTTTCAAATATATAATTATACTATATGCATAGAAGAGTAATATTGAAGATATTCATGCTTACATTTGATAGTTATAAGACTATCATTCAGTGGCTGAAGTAATGACACAGCAGTTACAGTGCTTGCCTTGCAAGCACAAGACCCTGAGTTCGATTCCCCAGCACCATGTAAAGCCAGGTGTGAGGGCACATGCCTGTAATCCCAGCATTCAGGAGGCTGAGGCAGGTGGATTGTGCTGAGTCCAAAGCCAGCCTGAGTGACACCAGTGAGTTCAGGACAAACCTGGGATACAGAGTGAGAGCCTGCCTCAAAAAAAAAAAAAGTAAAAGAAAAAACTAAAACTATCATTCAACAACTATAACATAATCTTTCATTTGCACTCTTTCCCTGATCTACAAATCTTAGTCATTCTGTTGTCATGTCTAACGTAAGCATACTCGCAGGTGGCTCTGTTCCTTCTCATCATTATTCTGCAAATCTGAAACTACAAATTTTGTTACTTCATTATGGCTCGATAAAAATGTGGGCCTTCATAAATTGAAACTCCATCAAAAGTTAGAAGGCTCATTGCTGTGGTAAAAGAAAAACAAAACCTAAGCAAAGCATATGCTATCTTGAAAATATTTAGTAGCATGTGTTCCTGTGACTCTAATTACTGTGTATACATCTCACTGAATACAAACACTAATATTATTAATTCCTTCTTGCTATTAGTTCACTTACCTTTTGCAAAAGGAAACGCTGTTGTTTTATTCATTATCTGCTGGGTTATATTAGAGACCGGTGTATATACAATTATTTTAGAAGAAATATTGAATTGATCTACCCTTCCAAGATCATGAGGCGCTCCCCCAGGAACATAGTGAATATCTATGAAACTGGGAATCAGAGTCATATAGAATCCTAGAAGTATTGGGAGGCTCCATTCCTACAAAACATTTTCAAAAGAGAGAAGAAAGGACAAATTTAGATAATTTTCCCTTGAAGTCATTCAACATCAAAGAACAGTGGAAGAAGAATTCTAATTTTGTCACGTGGCTGTCTTTCCATTGCTTGCCACTTTTCAGAGCACAGAGAATCCAAAAAAAGGTAAACACTGACTTAGTGATGGCAAGCATCCATCTTGGATGTTAGAACTCAGTATTTGCGTTAAATCATAAGCTACATCAAGCCATAAACTGAAAGGATACCTGATAGGAATCTACAAATGACTGAGCAGCAAATTCTAGACTCTTAAAGGCCCAGAATTTTCTAGATAAGATTTATATTGGTAGTTAGTAATCTTTTGTCAGTTATCCTATCCTTGTTTTAGAAACTAACCAAAGCTGAGCATGGCTAGAATCCCAGCTACCGGTAAGTTACACGTTTGAGGCCAGCCTGAGCAAGTTAGTGTCCCAATTTTATATATATATATATATATATATATATATATATATATATATATATATATATAAAAAGATATAGTTCAGTGCTTGTTTCATTCAATCTCCAGTAGTGTTATAATAAGTAGTGGGAAGGGAAAGAGAAAAAGCAGAAAGAGAAGGAGGAGGAGGAGTTACTAAGGAACTGAGTGGGTGAGACTATCTTGTGGGTCACTACTATGAATAACTTGTGCTCCTGTGACATAACGGTGAGAGTGTATTCCCAGCCGTCTACATTGAGGTAGACCAACTGACTGAGTTCTAGCCAATGAGATGGGCAGCTATGTTGCTGCTTCCAGGAGCGACTTGTGGACCCTAACACAACCTGCTCTTCTGTCTTGGTGCATCTTTTCCTGATCTTCTGAGTGGATTCAGGGAACTGCATGGAGGTCTTCAGAAGCTAGGGAAATGGTACAGGCCCAGGATGAAGAAGCCATGGTCCCTGAATGACTAACTGACTCTAAGGAGATTCCCTCACCCATCCCACCCACTTTTCTTCTACTACCAAAATTCATCCCACGAAAACAGTGAAAGATACACTTAAGCCACTGAGATCTGGATTAGCACCCATTGCTAGCCCATCTGCCTAATGTGAATCTAAAGCAGTATTAATTTGTCATAACTCCGGGAAACGGTCTTTATGCTGACAATTAATAGCCTTGACCATAAGATCACAAACTTAAAACTTCTCAATTTGAGCTAGGCAAAAATTAAATTACTTTCTGGCTCTAAATCTGTCAGATTTGGCAGCTTTTTAAAGTTGCTGTAATACGTCACACCAATAAACTTTCACTTCATCTCTTCAAACATGCATAGTATTCTTAGCCTTTATAATTTTATGTTATTGCTCTGGGACTATTATGAGTCTCTCAATTAAACACAAACAACTAGATATAACTACAAAAATCAATCATTACAGTCTGGTAAATAACATGTTACATTTGAAGTCATAAAAGAATGAAATAAAGAAGAGTTCTAACTGTGGAAAGAGGCAAAACTTCCAGACATACCAGTAAGCTCTCTCTTTTCATCCTCCATTTCTGAAGAAAATTCTTGTGCAGAAGTGCTTTAGTTTGCTGATAGACATTTATCTGTTTTATACCCATCTCACCTGTCTAGTAAATGAACAAAGAATGTAAAGAAGAAACACAAATACAAGACCTGACATACTGTATTTTTGATTAAATATTTACTTCTGTTAAAACTGTAAAAGGAGATTTAAAGTACTATTGTAATAATTCATGACTAATATTTTACCTTGGATATATTTACTCTAAGCTAGGTAGAGAAGTGGTTAATGCTGTCGAGGTACAATGATTATCAATGTTTACAATAAAATACAGTACTATAATGGAAAAACTATTAGAGTTCAGAACTTGTAAGCTAACCACTTTTTACTTTTTATACCAGAATTCAATAAGGTGATTAAATTATATCTCATCTACTAATATACTGCCCTTTAATAGAAATATCAGAGCTAAGCATTTTAATAGAAATTTCAGAGCTAACCATATTTACATCAAAATTTTGGTTACTTAAATTCATCAAAATGATAAATTATTCTTATTAGATATAAACCCAATAGCATATTTTATTGTGGAATCTACCTACAAATTGACGAAAACAACTTTTAACAAAAGAATTAGGGTGTAGGAACACAACACAGACTCAAATTTCTGGAATCTTGATTCTAGGTACAAGAAGATGAGAACAATTTCTCTCAATTTTCTCAATTCCGAAGTCCCTGAATAACTCAAAAAACAAATAAATAAAATTTTACAATTAGGAGAAGAAAAAAGAAATGAAATGGGAAAGTAATTTTTGCCCAAATGTTCACAAATAAATATAAACCATTTTTCCTTTTCCATATGATCCACATTCAATTATTCTTTCAAACTTGCAAATCAAAACAGACAATTTTCCCTCAGCTAACAGAGAAGTAAATTTTAACATTTATTGCTGTATATCTGTAGAATAAAGATTAGCTGGGAAAAAACAGAAATATTTAGCTACTAAACTTTTGATATAAAATATAATGATTTGAAAACACCTTAAAATAGATTGATTTTGTCATTGTCTACCCACACGTTTGGCAGAGTACAAAGAAGTCAGACTTTACTTACTGTCAGGAAAATTAGAATGAGTATTCAGGAAGCAGTGCGACCACAGCTCTCTTTGCCCAGTGCAAAGATTCGTACCTTATTGCTGCTTCTTCATTTGTCCCTTAAATTGGAGGCTACTCCCAGCAGTTCTTACTCAGGCTGGGTCTTAAAAAGGGGTGGCTTCTGAAAAAGTCAAGCCAAGCTGCACATGATGAACTTGTTTTCTTTCCTGTCCCCCCACCCCGACCCCCCAAGCCAGCTTTCTGCAGGGATGTGACCTTCCATGACTGGCTGCAATAAAACAAACCCTGTGTTTGTTCATCTGGCCTTTCAACTTCAGAAAGGGGAAAAGGGTAAATAAGAAAAATGGTAACTCACTCAGACTTCATGAGATCAAGGTGGGAGGAAAAAGCAAGAAGACAGAAAAATAATAACTAAGCAAATGAAGCAGTTGAGTATTTATGAGAAATCCCTACTTCTTTTTCACTACTGGTGGCTAAACACAACTGTACATTTGACAAATTCGGATTCAGTGGGCAGAACATACTGGAGCTGAAATCCCAACACCCACCCCCCCCCCCCCCCCCCAAAAAAAAAAAAAAAAAAAACACTTACTAAAAGCTAAGCAACTCCTAGTTTGCCTTGGAGAACTCCTAGGATGGACAAATGAGGAAATATGAGCCAATTTTCTTCTCTGGCTTGATTCACAGTGGATGCAAGAAGGAGTAAGACGTATGAACAGTAATAAGAAGGGGTTTATGACAAAAATAAAAGTGGATTCCTAACAACTAAAAGACAAAAATAGGAATGCCAAGAAGAAACAGTGAAATACATCCAGTTCTCATTTCAAAGTCTATCTCTGCAACGAACGGCAAACTTTCCTTGCCCTGCCACAGTAAATGGCAAAACAGGAAAACAAAGTCCATGAATTGGGAAATCTCAAATATTTGACATGGCTCCCAAACCACAGATGTTAATAATCATAAAGCTGAGAGAAGTTCATGAGTAAAGGGAAGGCATTTTTTGAAAGTTAAGGCCATGTTGACGAATATGTTTAAGTCCTGTTTTTAAAAGTAATCAACAGCGAAATATTGTCTGATTTTTACATTGAAATAGACACACAAAAAAGGTAATAACCATGTTCTAAGTATCCTATGAGGAAAAGCCATAAACACTTAAAATTGTATCAATGATAGAACAAAATTTAGAGTTTCTTTTATCTGAAATATAGTCCAAATTTTCACTTTTTGTTAAGCATGCTTTATACAATTTATATTCTACTTTTTGATTCTCTTTTACCCTGACTTTATGGCAGTTATATTAAAATTCACAGCTATCACTTCAATAATTATTATGATTAATCATATCCTACTGTACGGTTTCTTACTGTTTCTTGTGTTTTAACTTCCTTTTCCTTGTCCTCTCTACCCTGCTTTTTATAATGGGGAGGTATTTTTCTCATTTAAATGTCAAGATTTCTCCACAAACCCAATAGGTTAAGGGCATTCAAACCACCAACTAGAAAACTGACATAGTTGGTATAGTCCAGATGCATGACCAAACTCAAAAAGAATTAGAGTACTTAATTAATCTTCTGCATCTGAATAATTTCACTTAAGTCACCACTCTTAGTTCAGTTTCCTGTTCCTCAAATGGACTGTAGTGGTCAAATCTTGATGCCTCCTCCCTGAGTCCAGCAGATCTCTTTATTGGGACATTTGACAAAAGCTCTTTTTTTCCCCCCTACATACTGCTATATCTTTTTATGAGATTCTTAAACCTGGCCTCAACAACCAGTCCACATAAGAAAATAACTACAACCATGTAATTCATAAGGCTAGTAAATATGAGAAAGAAGAAGAAAAGTCAAATTTCAAATGACTTAGCTGAATACTGTATAGTCTCTTTGACCTGGGAAACCTAGAACACAGGCATTCTATAGAACCACATGATGTGATAGCCGGAGTTGGGGGATACGGATGTAGAGTGTGTGGGAAGGTCAAAAATGGGAAAGGATTGTAAAGTTGATGCGATATGTATGTGCACAAAATACTCAAGTTTATTGTAAACATTCTGTATTGCGTATGTATATTAATTAAAATAATGGGGAAAAAAGAAGAAAAGGAAGGAACAAGCAATGAAAGAAAGAAATCAAGGAAAAAAAATAAAGTAAAGCAAGAGCCCAAGGCCTAGAAATGGAGTGTTAAGACTTTACTTCAACTGCGCACGACATTTCAGATAACCAGGCAATCCAAGCACATATTGGAATGGAGACCCAGGCCTCAGATGTTTTAAATGCCCTCTTGACTTGGACTTGATCTTTCACAGAGTGAGAGGCTGGATTTCATATCTCTGTGTGAATTGAGAAACTCTATGCTACTCGTTATTGTTTTTAAAAATGGACAAAAACATTTTGCCTACAACTCGTAGGAAGTAGTACAGACTGATTTCTGACCAATCTCTGTGATACATAGAAAAAGAAAACTATATATATATATATATATTTAAAAATAAGAACAGAACAATATATCTTATATATAGGGTATGTGTGTGTATAATATACATATGTGTATATATGTGTATATATATGTTGGAAAAAAATGACAAGAGGAATCGGCCTTCTTAGCAACAAAAGCAATATATGACAGCTGTTGGTGCCTGCACTCTACAGTCAAATGTGCTGTCAAATTCGAGTTTGACCTTGCACATTAAGAATGAATGTTTTCATTTTCAAAATTTGGAAAATAATATGGATATATGACTACAATGAAGATTAAATTTTAATTATTATTTAAGGTAAGTATACAATTCATGTAAGTACATAGAGCAGTGTCTGAAAAATTATAAAAGCTCAAAAACGTAATTTATTATTGTAAATACTTTCTCTTCTTCTACTGCTACCGCTTTTGCTACTATGTTGGAGACCCTCTGAGAAGACATGAAGTTTTATAGAGATGTGTCAAAATTAAGAATATGGAGAAACAGAACTTTTTGAAGTCTTTGACAACCTGTTTATTAGGAACAAAATTTTTAAAAACCTACCACTCAGAAGCAAACACTGCAATCAAAATCTTAACACACACCCAAGATCTGCAGACCAAATAAATGGGACAACTGGGAAATCTCAAGAACTGAAGATGATACAAAGTATGACAAAGTGTGTGTGTTTGTGCGTGTTGTGTGTGTGTACAGTACACATATGTCCACTGTATATATCAAGTATTAAAGAAATAATGTAAGTCAGCTAAAACAGGACACAATGGAAAGACTAATAGGTAAATAATCCATTAGCATGTATAAACTTGTAGGATAGGCATATCCAACCTGGGAACCATTGTTTTTTTTTTTTTTTTTGAGTGAAGAGGAACCATCTTAGTCAACATACAAAGCATATGGTATATATAATACTGTTAAATGTGCAATACAGTCAGTGTATATATGTACTAATTTTTTTCAGTTTTTTTTGTTATAAAATTTAAAAATTAGTGTGCTCACTTCAACAGCACATACACTAAAATTTAAAAATTAGAAAAAAATTGTGGAATGCAAGTTGGATACACTTAATTTAAAGAGTATGAATAGTTAAAGTTAAAAATTAGAAAAATTTTACAGCACATTAGACACAGCTGAAAAAAGGTTAAAAACTAAAAATATATCTTAAGAAATTACAAAATGTCCACATAGAAAAAAAACATAAAAGACGTTATAAGATTAAAGAATGAGACTGTCTAGCATGTACATTATATCTTCAATATCAAATAAAAAAATAAAGTGCTGAATGAGAATGAGAATTTTCCCGAATCAAAGACAAAGATCCACAGATTATATAAACAATGTGTTTTATGCAGGATTATAAATAAACAGAAATTCAACAACTAGTATTGCATAGTGATACTTAGAAACATGAGAGATAAATTAGTGGGGGGCAGAAGAAAGAATAAGAGACAAGAAAAGAAAGCATTTTAAAATAATAAAATTGAAAATACAGATTACCAACAAAGGATCAATGGTACCAAAAGATGCCATAAAGCAGTTAAATAATGCCCTGAATGAGGCATAAGAGAATGTAAGAGTCAACTTCGATTTCTATACCCAGCTAAACTCAAATAAAATAAAGACATATCATGGCAGAATTTACTATTTATCGAGACTGACCAACTAAATTCTAAACCATCACCATCATTCACTTACAAAATTTTTAGCCATCCCAAGCAGAAATCCTATAACGATCAAGAATTAACTCCAATTTCCTCCTTTCTCCACCCTTTAGGAATCTCTAATCTTTCTGTCTCAGCGAATGTGGTTATTTTATATCTCATATGAGATGAGTGTTCTTGGAATATGTGCTTTTTTATTGTGTGTGTGTGTGTGTGTGTGTGTGTGTGTGTATACAGTTTTTAAAATGAAATAGGACATAACACTGAGAATTTCTAGGTATTGAGTGTCCAGTGATTTTATTTGCAACAATTGGTATTTTTTCATCCAATCCAGCAGAATCCTAGATTTGCTGATGTTTGCTTTGTATTCAATCAATAAACATTTTGTGCTTTTCTGTTGCAAATACCGCACTGTGGAAACATGTAAGTATCAGTAATTTCATGTGGCCTGTACCCACCTCCAAACCTTCAGGCAGCCAAGGCAGTACTTCCTTGTGCCATTTCTAGAATAAGACTGATTGATTACTCAGGGAAGTTTTTTGCCTGCACTCTCCTTTTCCTGTGTGATTCATTGGTCACTTTCAAGACTGACTTATTTTTACTGGGAACCAGGACGTTATGGCTACTTTTCATTGCTGGGACAGAATACCTTACGTCCACAACTTTAGGGAAAAAACATTTATTTTAGCTCACGGTTTCAGAAAGTCTTATTTTATACACAGGTAGGCAGGTGAGAAGTGGTGGAATCACATGGCAGTGCCACAGCCGAGGCCAAAGATCCAAAGAAAAAGATCTTCACTACATACACTTTCAGATTCTGTCCCAGTGATCCACCCCTTCTGGGTCCAGCCTCAGTGTTCCTCCCCTTCCAGGTTTAACTCCCACCACACACCTGTAATCTATAATCTAATTCACATGCCTGTAATCTATAATCTGCCACTTGTTTGTCCTCCATCACACACCTATAATCCACCACATGCCCATAATCCAACCCCGCCAGTAAAAGCCCCCTAACAACACATGACTTTATGGATAACCCATAATATTCAAAAACATGAGACTTTTGGGGGACATTCCAGTACAAACAACCACATTCTACCCCTGGTCCCAAAAAAGAACTCCATCTCTTCATGCAAAATGCATTTAGTCCTCCTCTAAAGAGTTGCCAAAGTCTTAACTGTCATGGCCTGCATGACATTTGGTTGAATGGGGTTCTGGATTGGAGGTATAATTAATTTCCACTCGGGTGGACTTGTGGAAACATCTCATGAACTGAACAATTTTATTTCCCACTACAAGCTTTATATACCCAAAGAAAAACAAAGAACTTAGAAGCACTTGTAGGAGATCTTACAAAAGTAGTTTACATATAGTCATTGTTATGCATATACCTACTATTTATCTACTGACAAACCAGTTCCTTAATGCTGCCTTCCAAATTACTTTCTTAGGAAAATTACCCATTCTCTGGCCTTTCATCTGCGTGGAGGCATCTTACTTCTGCATATTTAAATTCACTGTGGCCTTCCATCTGACTTGCAAAAAGTCAAAAGAAGTTCCCTATTCTCATTAACTCAGGAGCTTTTTCAGTAATAAGGAACTGCAACGTATCTGAAACCCCACACTTAACAGTTTCAGCATTGCTAAAAAAATAAAATATAAAAATAATAATAATAAAAAAGGACCAAAAGGACCAAGTCCAAAGTGTCTTTTGAGATGCAAGGCAAAAAAATCTCAGCTGTGAGTTCCTAAGAAAATCAAAGAAAGGTTGTATACTTCCAACCTGCAGTGGCACAGGGTAACAATTCCCATTCCAAAAGGGAAGAACAGGAGGATAGAAAGCAATCAGACCAAAACAAGTTCTGAACCCAGCAATGCAAGGGTTAAATCCTGTAGTTCCATGTATAGCAACTGGGATAAACTGAGGTGTTAGTGGCTTAGTTGGGCCACCCTTACAGCATTGCTGCTAGCTGCAACCTCCATCTTCTCTCCTTTGGGCTGAATCCACTCACAGCCTGCAGCTTTTCTCAGCTGACAATACATGCTCCTGGTTTCTCCAAAATTTCAGGATCTCCATTGCACTTTAGGTTTCTCTTTCACAACTTCACACACTGCCATCCCAGGGACATACTTCCTGGCCTCCAAGGACTTTCTCTGAAATCTGGATGGAGGCCTCCATGTCCCTACAATTCTTGTACCCTGCAAGCCTATAAAGCTAGGACAGTGTGGACAATGCCATGATCCACCATTGGCTTAAGCAGTAGCCTGGGTCCCCCTGGGCCACGACTACAGCAGCTTATGGGTACCTGGATTACAGAACTCCAAGTAGCTGAACTCTGGCAAACACCTCCCACTTTGGCCCTACAGGGAGCCTTGGGGTACTCTTCTCACAACAAGATCTTTTGCCTTCTCATGTTTTCATTGGTAAAGGGTGAGATCTTATTGATTCTTGAGATATTCCAAAGGCCTCTTTTTTGTAGTCCAGATTTTCCAAGTACCTGGCTTCTTTTTAATGTTAATCTCTTTAGCAATCATACTCTTTTTTTCTCACTGTTTTTTATTAATATACATATGCAATACATAATGTTTACAATGAACTTGTAAGCAATCATGTACTTTTTTACTCCAGACTGCAAGCTTTTTACATTCATTTTTTCCTGCCATTTTTCCTGACTTTCACCATTTGGTTGGTTAAAAGCCACAAACAATACCCAAGTAGCAGACTGAACACTGGACTGCCTTGAGATTTCTTCCACCAGATTAAGTACCTCAGTTCCAGGCAAAGTCTCTGGACAAGGGCAAAATGCCAATAATCTTTCAACCAGAGCATGGCACTCATGGTTTTTAGACCACCTGCCAATACCCTCCTCCTTCCCATCTGAAATTTCTTGAGCATGACTTTTCCAATCCCACTTCTGCCCTCTACCTCCACTGATTAATTTACATGAATGCGGAATTAATTGTAAAGGTTAGATGTTTTATTTTCATTTATGTTAAATGGCATTTGTATTAAGTAATGTTATCCAGGAATTCAAAGACTACTAAGGACAATGTCTTAGTTCTTTGTATATATAAGGACATATTTTATTTGTGACAGAGTATATAAAGCATATAAATGATACTTAGATTCACTTTATATTAAATATGTGCTAATATTTCATCCACATTTTAGGCCTTCCAACTAGTCAGGAAGATGTTTACCTCTTATAAATTAGCTCTGGAAATAGTTCTTTGTAAGAGTCAAGGCCAAGTTAATAAACTGACACAAATCACAGCAAGTTAATAATAGTTCAGCAAGTGATGAACGTAAAAACAAAGATGTACCTGAGAATAAAAGTTCCTTTAAGATTACCAGAAATTTTGGATGGGCTGAACTTTTATACAGGTCACACAGAAAAGTCACCTAGATTTTCTAGAGTAGACAGAATCACCAACTGAGACCTGAAGTAATTACTCTAAGATTCTAATAAAGACTTAAGAGAATTTCATTTATGACATTAACTTGCATATCATTAATATGTCAGATAAGAGTAGAAAGGTTCATTAAAGGATGTAATAATACATCAACACATATAATCAAAAAAGGTACATATTGTGAGTCTTTTTATGCAAGGGACTTTGTAAGTTAGTATATGGCTGTTATAGTAATATAGTAAAATGAAAGGAGAATAAAGAAGATGATAATAATTCTGCTGAGTATTATTTGTCAAATACTTTAATGAGCAATTGATTGTCTGATAGTTAATGCTCTTTCAAAAATCACAGTCCTAAAACAATAAAAGTTACCTGCCCTATTATTATTTATAATTTCTCTGTTTAAAGTGACTGAACTTCAAAACACTAAAACAATTTGCTCAATGTCCTATAGCTATGTGCCAGACACAGAATTTGGGCTGAAAGATAACTCCAGAGCAAACTCTTAACTTCCATATTTTCCAAGAAGATACTGGGTAAGTCAATTATAAGTCAATGGATAATGTGTATAATGGATATCAAGAATGTAAACAAAAGAAACAGTCAAGAAGACAAAAAGCATATAAACAGTGTTCCGTCCATAAGCACAAGAAAACTTTCAGGAGAAAATATGTAGATATAAGCTGAAATATTTCGAGAGTTTTATCAACTTACTTTTTAAACTGGTCTATGAAAATCATTCATTGGCAATAGAATCTATAAGTATTAAAGTGCTGCTGTAGCAAATTACATAGAAATACATCTTCACTCTTACTCTTGTAAGACATGAAGTTCTATTTTGCAAATCCATCAATGTAGATAATGTACTTATTGAAATCATGCACTGTAGTTCTTTCCTTTTTGTTCACTTTTTTACTGTCTTACCTCACTAACTCCTCTCATCAACCTTGTCTTAGAAATCAGAAAAATAAAAAGAATCTTTCCATTAATCATTTTTTCTGGCATGCAAAAAATAGCAACAAGAAAGAATTTGAGGAGTAATGAAACATTTCCTGTTTCTAGTTCTCCTTTTTATATTTACTCCTCCATCTGTTATAAACAGAATCTGACATTAAGTGCTTTATAAAAGCTAGTTGTGGGCCTCTGATGTAGCTATGGTGGAAGAGATATTTTAAAGTGCTTTACCCACACTATACAATTTAATTTTCAGAAGTTTAAATGAAAGTAACTTAAATGTACTGCTAGTCTCAGGGGACAGGAAAAGAAAAAGCAAGAAAGATCTATGATAAAAGCAAAGCCTAAAGGATGCTTTAGACCATTAACATAAACATAAATCTGAGTGACCTGGGGATAAATACTCATCACAGTCCCTTAGACAGGAGACTAATATTAGGGCTCCTTTTAAATGTCCTTCCCCTTCAGGGCAATAAAGCCTTTTTTATGAAGTTCCTTACAAATGCCACATTAAGGTATGGTACCCTATGATGGTTTATGTACCTTAGGTGGATCCTACAGTGCTCTCTCTCTCTCTCAAAAAATATATACACACATACATATACATACACATACATTTGGGATAAATATATTCCCAACAGAGAGTCTTAAGATCTCCAGGCATCCAATATGACCTCTAAACAGAAAACAAAGCATCAAGCACATATGGCAACAAGCTATCAATATGAGTGTGAATCAAGAGAAAGCACAACACAAGCCAAAACAAAAAAATCATTAAAATTGTCTAAAATAGTTTAAAATTAGAATTTTCCAATAATATTTTCAATAAAATGTTAAAGGAATTGACTCTGGACTACCAAACATGAGAAAATAGCAATGATAAAACTTGTCATATATTTAATAGAAACAAACAGAGTTTGAATAGGTGAATGAGTGAATATTTGAGGAAATATTCACCAAGAATTTTCCAATACTGGTAATATAAATGAATTTCAGGCAGAACAATTTATATGAAACAAACAAAAAATACAAAGAAATCCACACTTAGAAATACTTTTAAAGTAATAAAGACACTAAAGTCAAGTAAGGTAGCCAAAGACATCCTCTACCAAAAGAAAAAAATAGGGCCACTGGACTGACAGCAGACATTTCAACAACAAAATATAACCAATACAATAATAAATTTTCGAAGTGATAAAGAGAAAATATCTGCCAAATGAGATATGCAGCAATAATTACAATACAAATAACTTCCATGGGAGGGGATAAGAAAGACTATGCTCCAAGAGGAAACAGTGAGTGAAGAGTTGGATTAAAAGTAAACAAGCATTTTTCTGAAGTTCTTAAAATGACAATAATAATAATGGTTGCATGTGAGATTAAAAAGAGAGAAACAAAACACTAATGAGCAGCATAAATTGGGTAATCAACTACTGACAACAGTCTACAAAGCATGGTATAGGAAATAATCAGGATTGATTCACTTGGGGCTTTGTTAAGTTTGAAATGCAAACAACTTTCTTGGTTGTAATGGGCTGAACTGTCCCCTGCAAAATTCGTATATCTAAGTGCCAAACCCTAGTAGTTGAGAGTGCGATTGTACTTGGAATCAGAATTAAGGGATTATTAAGGTTCAGTGGGCTCTTATTCGATATGATTGCTGTTCATGTAAGTAGAGATTAGGACACACAACACAAAAGGGCACCATGTGAAAACAGAGGGGAAAGACACTCATCCACTAGCCACAGAGAAAAGCCTATAATCAAGGCCAACACATTTACCTTAGATCTTTACTCTCTATTTCTATTGTTCAGGCTGCTTTAGTTTGTGGTATTTTGTTATGAAAAACCTAGCAAGCTAATACAAATAAAAATAAAACAAAGCTTATGACTTTCAAACCAGAAGAGAGTAAGCTATTGAATAAAATAACCCACCGAACAAAAAACAGCAAGAATCTGAGCATGGTGGCACATGTCTACAACCCCAGCTATTTGAGAGGCTAAAACATGAAGATTGGACGGTTAAGGCCAGAGTAGGCAAATTAGCCAGATCCTGTCTCACAGTAAAATTCATGAATGATCTAAGGACATAGCTCAGCAGTAAAGCATTTGCCTGGTATGTGAGAGTCCATGGGTTCAATCCCCTGGTACCAAAGAAGAAAGGGGGAGGAGTAACAGGAAAAACTCATGAATACATCACAAATATAAAGTAAAAGAGTACAATCAACTCCTGTCTACCAAGAAACATAAGAAACTAAATTAAAAGCCGAGATTATCAGATTAAATGCACAACAAATAAAAGCCAACTATAGACAATTTGTTCACAACAGGTTAACAAATATCTTAACAAAAGGTACTCAAATCAATCTGAATAAATGTTAATGTCATGTAAAAATTAAGTACAATGTTCAGAAAATTAGATATGCTTCCCTTTCCTGACAGAATAAAAGGTAAGGCCAATGTCTTACTTTTCTCATCACTGTAACTCAATATCTGACACCGACAAATTTCAGGAGGAAAAGTTTACTTTACCTCACAATTTCAGAAGTCACAGTCCATCTATGGGCAGCTGGCAACAACAGAAATACGTGGCAGAGGCAGAGGCAGCTCTTCAACAAGACATTGCAAACAGGAAGCCAACTCTCATCAAGTTAAGTCAGCGGAGGAAGGTAGCAGCATATAAGTGTTTCCAGGTCCTGTCCCAGTGATCTGCCCCCCTTATGGGTCCTGCTTCAGTGTTTTGCCCCTTCCAGGTGTGAGTCTAATCCACCACACGCCTGAAATTCAATCTACATGCCTGCAATCCACTCCACCAGACCAGGCCCCAAATCTCCCAACAGTACATGCTTCCACTGACAAGCCACAGCATCCAGATACATAAGACTTTTGGGGGACATTCCAGATCAAAACCACACTAGTCAGCAAATAACAAAATAATATCTAAATTCTAACTTGGAAGAAGTAGAAAAGTTAAAACACTTTATGAATATAGAAGTCTACTTAAATAGTTCTATAACAAAATCAGAGGCATTTAAAGGAAAAAAGGAAACACTGGGAAAAACAACTTGTTATAATGTCTACACATTCCCAAAACGTAAGATCCTGCAAGTTTTCAAAATGAGAGCCAAAGTGGCATTAGTCTGACAAATAAATTAATAAAGCTTCCTATTATTTCTGAGTCTGTACATCTTTGATTTTACTGCCACATTAAAACAGCATATAATTAAGTTTAAAATTACTCATTAGGTCTACAAAATAAAATACCCAATAACCTAGAAGTATCTAAACAATATAGTAACCTTAACAATATCAGCCAACAGTCTTGGTATTGACCATATGCTTTATGTCTTAATCCCCCCTATACAAAGTAAAAGCTAGAAATTTTGATTTATCTTTAAAAAAATAAGAGAGAAGTGCTTAAAAGTACCTTTGATTCATTGCTGTGTCTATCCAACAGAACACCTAAAAATACTTCAAAGATTTCCCTATAAATGTTTGCTTCCCTTAAAATTTTTTGATTTATTTCAGTTTCCGAAAAAGTCTTGATCCGTATGTGGGCAGCTTGCCAACAATTTCTTCACTTGATGAGTGATGACTTGTTTTATTTTTCATGCATGTCTCTCTCCTTGCCCAATTACCCTTCAGGGAGTATAAGGCGTGGCTGAGCATGTCACATAGTCTTTGTATCTTTTTTCTGACATACAAAAAATATGATCACATTCAAAAAGAACAAATGTACAATCCTGGCTAACAGTACAGCAGCTTTTAATAATTTAAAAATTGGTAATATTTATTTTACTGGATAAAAAGTAAGATAATACTCTGATATACATATTCATTCTTATTAACTAAATTAAAATTGTAATTATCTGCATATTTTTAAGGATCTCAGTTTCCGGTATGGTACCATTTAGTCAGAAACCTATGGTTGTAAATCTGGAACTCACTGGCTGTTTTTCAAGACAGGTCACGCAAGTCTGTGCCACACTATTTGTCTGCTTTGCACTGCTGGTACAAAATAGCTGACACCCACAACTTAAAACTGTGGTTCATTCTAACTCATAGCTAAAAGGGTTTTAGTCAGTGGCTTCAAGGAGGAAACAAGGTGAAAGTGCTTGTGGAGGAAGGGTTGGATCCTGAATCTTAGACCTTCTCAATCTTTTTTTTTTGGTTCCCAACAGAAGGAAAAAGGACTCACTAACTTCCTAAATTACTCAAGATGGGCTTGCATTTATGATTTTCCTACTTCAGCTTTCTTGAATAGCTAGAATTACAATTACAGGCACCCAGTACTGCACCTGGACCATTTCCCTAAGTTTTTGGAAATATTTTACAGTACCAAAATTATGAAAATGTTGAAAATTGTGTTATAAAGTACTGTATGATTTTTGTTTATAATCTGAAAATTCAGATCTTTATCATATTGAATTTTCTATGATGAAACTCTAAGTCACTTTTATATTCTTCAATAAAATGTATGTTTTATTCTGAAGGTCAACCTACTGTTGTGCAAGATTTATTTCCATGTAGCTCTAAGTTTCAATTAGTAATTCAATTCAATCTATTTTAATTGTTTTGCTCTACTTCTGGCCTCTTTTCTCTCTCTTATTCTTTCTTTTTTTTTTTAGACAAGATATTGTTAAGTTGTTCCCACTTGTGATCTCTTCCCTCGGTCTCCTGAGTAGCTGGAGGCACACAGGTGTGCACTATCACACCCAGCGTTAATATATTTTCTAGCCCACTGCTGCTAGTGTAGAGAAGCAGAATTCTATTACTAACTTTAACCGTAAAATTTCTTTAAACAATAAGCAATTCATGGTAATTATAGGATATCTCTTTTCCAACAATTCTTATATCTCTCCCAAAGTTTAATTCTTGGGATAAGTTTGATTTGTTCCAGTCTTGTCCTATGACCATTCTTCATTACAACATATATTTCTTTGTATGGCACTGTAGTGTCATTTATATTTCCTCACAGTCTTCTTTTTTTTCTACCAAGTTTTCATTTTTTCCCTCTCATTTGAGAAACAGTGTATTGCTATGTTGCCCAAACTAGCCCCAAACTCCTGGGCTCATGATTCTATTCTGCTGTAGCCTCCCAAGTAACTGGCACAACAGGGTTGTGCCATGGAAGGTGGCCCAGGCCAGTATAGAGCAGGTCTCTAGGTACTAGGTTTATTTTCCTAGCATATACAATCATTCATAAGATACAAAATTTCTTCACAATAAAATAAATTTCTTTTTCAGGGTTCTTCCAAAAGTCTTCTTCCAAATAGTCTCTTTAGAAGACTTTCAAGAAAAGTTGCCAAATACTCCAAAGTCTGTTCGTAAGAAATTATTCCATTGTTTAGTCCACTGGGCTTTTCGCAGCCCATAAGATCCTTCAGTCTTCCTTAGCTGATCACCTTCCCAGAGCAGACTATGCTGATGCGCGTCTGCCTTTGAAAAAAATTGCCCTTCCTAATGCTAATTCTCATTTTCTTGTGCATTTTATAAACCATTTTACAAAAACGATCCTCATTTTGGCCCACTGGGGCAATCTGCACCCCTCTGCATACACGGAGGAGTGTGTACACTCAGAGGCACCCACCTATCACACTCATGGTATTTAACTCAGTATTTTACAAGTTCCAAATGACAGAACTGAAATGTAAGAAAACAGTGGTGTTTTCTACAAGATAAAACAGTCAAGAATCCAGTTCATGAAGCCATATTGCCTGGCTTGAGTCCTAGCTCTGCCACACCGGAACTTGGTATCACCAGGCCACTCATATAGCCTTAACTCATCTCAGATTGTCCAAACGAAAAGACGAAAAGAAAAATTCATATTCTGTACGGTTGTTGTAACGATTAAATGTAGTAATCAACACTAGCGTTTCTCAAATTTCAGAACTCAAGTGGCTGGACTTCAGTCTTGGCATTTCTGGGCTGGTAGATTGAAACAGGTGTGAGAATTTTCACTTCTGACAAATCTCCAGCTCATTTTGATGTGATGGATGAGTGAACCATTGTTCAACAAAACACATGTGATGGATCAATGCCCTGCATCAACTGTCAACGTGTGTAACTACTTTTCCTAAAGCTTAGTTCTTACACCTCAGTTCTCTTCTAATGGTGGGAATTGTTTTAGGTTTTCAAACAGTCCAACAAAATAAGATTTTTGGTTCATCTTCATGCTTTCTCCCAGTGAGAATTACAGTGAATACCTAGATAACAATTTATGTAAAGAAAAAAGTAAGGGAGATGAGGGCCTAGCTCAATGGTTAAAGCACTTGGAGGACCGTCAGTTCAATTCCCTAGCATCACATAAACTGAGCATCATGGCACATACTGTAATCCCAGTACAAGAAGGGCTGAGACAGGAGGATTGCTGTGAGTTCGAGGCCAGCTTGGTCTACAGAGTAAGTTCTGGACCAGTCTGGAATACAGAGCTAGAATTTGTCTCAAAAAAAAAAAAAAAAAACCAACTATCTGAAGTATAAAAATGCCACTGGTTTTTTGTATTAATACCAAAAGAAAGAAGCAAAGAAAAAATCATACTGGAGGACACTATCATTATTATACTTTTGTTAACAAGATACATTTTTATTAATCAACTATAGTAAACCATATTTATGTATCTCTCCTTATAGTTATCAATAAAATTTCCTTTCAGAGTAAAAGATAACAGGGCTTGCTTCCTGGCATTTCAGTCAGCTCCCCGATGAAGAAGTTGAAGGTTTTGTGATTCTTTAAAGGGATCAAAGAAAACACACAGAACCTACAACTTAAAATCCAGCTTCGCTCTCCACTCTCACATTCCTGTCCTGTCTCAGTTCTCCCTCCTTCCATTTGCTGGAAGACTGGGGACAACTTCTGGCTCACTTCCTGTTTCTTGTTCTTCAGTTGTTCTGTAAAAGACGCCCAGGAACCTCACCATTTCCCGCCTGGTTACATTTGGCTCAGCCAACCCGCATCTCTGGGTACACAGACTGCCACGAAGGCTCTGCCTGGGCTCAAGCAGTCCTGCACTCATCTCCCTGCTTTCCAGGACTAGGAATGTGGTATTCAGCGCAGCCCTGTGCTGCCATCTGGTGCTCCCAAGGTACAGGCCATGGATCTGCCTTGCCTCTCCGAGGGCGGATGGGGCACCGTGCTATAGGCCCTATCTTATTGCTTCCTCCTAGCAAGATTAGAAAATTTTGTGTTTCATGACTACTGAAGCTTTAGGGGAGGTGGGGGGGGGGGGAGGCCAAATTTAATTGTAATTTTAAATAGCCTTGTCTTTGTCACATTTCCAGTGTGGGGTCCCTGTCCCAGGCAGAGATCTTAAATTGTACATTGTTATTGTAAATTCTTTTGGCCTTTTGCCCTTTCCCAGACAAAATAAATAACCCAGTGGCTTGCCACACAATTTGGTTCTTAACTCTTAACTTTTTCTCTGAGGTCTGCTGTAGGTTTTGTGTCCTCAACTGTATGACAGCATTCATGAGGCCAAGGTAAGATTCTGGGTTTGCGTGTTTATAAATAAAACTTTTAACTTTAGAATGAAAACCAAGTTACACACACTTGGAGATTGGCCAACTCTCTTTAAACAGTTTAGGTTCATCTTGGGAACCTAACTTCCACTTCATAATGTGGGCCTGTAAATCATGGCTGCCTAGCTGCAGTAATCAGATTTTAGCCATGGTGATCAAATGCCCAATAAAAAACATCTTAAAGGAGATGAGGTTCATTTTAGCTCTGTTTCCAAGACATCAGTCCATGGCTGCTTGATACAAGGCACAAACATCATGGGGAAAGGACATAACAGGGAAACGGATCTGCTCACTGCAGCAAAGAGAGCGACAGGAAGCAGAGACAGAAAGGAAAATAAAAAAGCCAGAAAGGTAGAATTCAGGGGTAAAATACACAAGCAAAGGTCACATCGGCATCTCCTCACCCATTGATGAGGTGAGCACCCCATGATATGATCACCTCCCAAAAGCCCCACTTCCCAACACATGAAGTTTTTTAGAGCCACATCACCCTAAAGGTGAAAAATCCCAAATAGGAAGCTTTAAAATAGGAGAGAAAAAAAATAGGAAGTAGAAACAAGCCAAGCAAGTAGTATGGATACAGGATCTTGTTAATTTGTGGAATATAAACTAGCTGATCTCATACACGTTGAGAGTGGAACGGTGGTTACCAGAGGCGTGGAGGTAGGGGGAGGGGAGGGGTGCAGCAAAGCTGACCAGCATTACTAAGCTACTGTCAGCTTGAATTCTGGTGTGATACTGTACACTACAGTGACTACAGATAACAATAATGTACTATATATTTTTAATCGCTAGAAGAAATGCTTTTGAACATTTTCACTGTTATGAATCACACATATCTGAGAGGATGGGTATGTCTGATTTAAACATTCCACAAGGTACACTTGTATTGAAACACTACATACCACCCCACTAATATTGATGTGTTCTTATGTGATGGAAATGAACTTGACTATAAAAGTAGATAAATAACTTCACATGTGGGATGACAGATCCCAAAAAGCCAAGATTAATTCAAAAACAGCACTTAAAGCATTCAAAAAAGCAGACAGATCATCAGAGTAAGTTTGTCCCAAGGGAGTCCGTCAAATTCTGAGACAATGTTTATTTAAGAATTAAAATTTAAAACAATTCTTACTACCTCATTATGTGTGAAGTGTAACCAAGAACTCACCTCTGTGTGAGCAGAATGTAAGACATAACTTATACACAGAGAACAAAAATTATTGAAGGTTATTTTCTACTGACACTTTTTGCCAATGTACGCACTAAATCAGTATTTCCTAATGGAGGTGATTTTGGGTCCCCCACTTAGGGAGATTATTTGTCAAGTCGAGACATTTGTATCATGTGGGGGAGAGTGATAGTGCCATTTGGCTAGGGTTGCTAGAAATAGTCTACAAAGCAGAAGGTATCCCCTCATAACACAAAAGTATCCTGTAAATAGTGTAGAGGTTAAGATATTCTATATTAAACAAGCATACATTATTTTGTTGAAAACAAACTGTCCTAAGGGGAAATCTTGCATACTTTGGACACTGAAAAAAGATACAGTAAAAGGTTTTTATTGGCCAGCTGAATATGTATATTGGACTGTGAGACGTCTCTTCTGCAGCACAATGTCTTACCAAGGACTCCCATGAGGACTTCTTGCTCATAGAAACTATGGCATCAACACAGGGGACCATTTTTATGTTCTGTGAAACATCTACCCAGCTCAAGTCTGCTGTAATATACTGACAAAAGGCAGGAGATCTTACATCTAACCTAAATACAATAATTAAATGCCTTTTGCTCCTTCCAAAATTAATGCAAACAATTAATATACAGTGTTGGAGATTACTAAATTCTGGGCCTTTACACTGTGTTCTAGCTTCAGCTTTATTTGTATATTTATTTATTTATTATTTTAAATTTTGAACCAGATCTTGCTAAGTCACTAAGTTGTTCAAGCTATGCTCAAAATCTGTCTCAGGTATCCAAAGTGCAGGGATTACAAGTATGTACCACCACAACCAGCTCAATGTTTCCAATTCTCCTTTGATTGGATATAAAAAGTCTAGACATTAAAGCAGAAGGATTGTCATGAATTCGAGGTCAGCCTTGGCTACGAAACAGGATAAGGACCAGCTTTTCTCAAAAGAAAGAAAGAAAAGAAAAAGCACTTTTGCCAAAATCAGAGTTGAGCTCCAGGTACCAAAAGGTGCTCCTAACTTGCTTTAAAGGATAGCACATCTTGTTAAGCTGCCCAACTAGACTGACCAGTTGGTTGAGTTTGCAGTACATTAATGTTCTCCTCCAGAACCTTACTTTTGCAGGGGCAAGATCAAAATATGATATAGACCAACCCTTACTTGGCATCATTAAGTCTTTAAAGGTGGCTCTAATTGTTTTACATTCCTTCCTATTCTCTCTTCCAACACAAAATGTCTTATTCCTACCTCTGCTGGAGCTAAGCCAGGTTCCCGTTGGGTTGAAAGGTGTCTCCTCAAAATCTGTGTCCTAGGGACTGACGAGTGCTCACTCAGCATGTATAGGGTCACGAGTTCAATCCCTAGCACCATGGAAAATTGGGGGAATCGTGTTCTACCAAGAAATCTCAGAATGTGATCTTATTTGGAAATAGTGTCTTTGCAAATATAGTTAAAATGATGTTGTATTATAGCAGAATGAGTCCCAAATACAAAATGACTTGCAAACTTAGAGAAAGATATGAAAATAAATAAAATATGTAAGAATATGTAAGTACTGTTAAATGACTGGGAAAATTTAGTCTGTTAAATGTAAAAGAGTATAACTGATTTATAGAATTAAAAGATCAGTACTCATTTTAAGGTTAAGTTGAAAATCAGAAAAGGAAATTGGCACAAAATTCCTGCCAATGTTCCTTCTACAATGGAACCTCTCTTAAGACATTTTAAAAACAAAAACTAAGAACAAAAAAATAAACGATTTTAATGCCAGGTTTTTGTTTTAATTTTAATATGAGTCACTCAATGAACTATCAATACTAAATAACAAAGAATACATCTCAGTACGCAAAATGAACTATTAAATTTTCGGCTCTTAAGACTTATTAATACAAGCAAATTCATTTTTCTAAGGGCAGCATTGAGAATTACATAATATATTATGAATAAAAATAAGTAAACTTTTCATACCTTATAAGAATAGTTGATACAAAAATAATTCACCTGAGAATAAATTCTTTCATTTTATGTAACTTGCTAATTCAGGAAAGAAAATGATAAATCTATGTTAGCAACAGTGAGAATACATTAAGCACTTCTATTTGTAAAAAACTAACAGCCATTTATGTTACAGGAAAGGAGAGGTTAGTATTATAACAAATTCAAATCACAATCAGAATGCAATGTTGAGTGATTAATCAACAGAATAAGAACAAAAGCAATGGCAACACTTACCCTAAGTAGAATTAATTTTGCTTCTACTGCACATGGCCAGCACTACCGGTAAAGCATCTGTCATATCATAGCTAGGTGCAGAAGTGCCTGTCCTCTTTCTCCTCGATGGCCAGATCTTACAGGGGCAATCCTGACAGTCACCCTTCTATGCAAAAAACCTACAGCTAATAACACAGTCATTAAAATGTTTGTTCAATTAAACTGCTCTAAAAATATTTTGATCATATCAAAACAGTAAAATAATTTTTGTTGGATTAAAAGAAAAATGTTTTTAAAGAAAATCCAGTATTTTACTGAGAATAAACTGGGGGAAAAAGAGCCCAGAAAGTATATCGTAAACTCACAACATTGTCATCCTCACCATTTATTTCCTGACTGCTGCAGACAATGGTTTACCTTATTTATCAGTAACCACAGTAACTCAGTAATGTGTCGCCTTTATTTTGATTTCAAAATTTCATCCTGGATAGAAAATGTAAGACAGGAAGTTGATGCTGCCTTATCTGTCTTTTGCCTAAAATATATGCAAAACTATATACTACAAATTTCTTATTTGGCTTTCAGTGTCCATTTCCTTCCAGCTGACTTTTGCTTTCCTAAGCATTAGTTAAACTACATTTTTCCTGAGTCAAATATTTTGTTACTATGAAGCAGGAAACTGAATATTCCTAAAAATAACCTAATTCATGAGTAGAATATTTCACTTTGGATGTTTAAAAACTAAAAATAAAAAAAATTCAAATGTTTCAAATGCTTACAAGAGGATACATTCATATGCAATCACAGCAAAGTCACTGAATGCACACAACAGAGAATATGATTAGCCACCATATCTCAAGAGCAGAGATCAAGTGAAAGTGACCAAATCTATGAGGAAAAGAAGATAATGTCCTAAGTTAGTCATGGTCTGTTAACATAAACTACCTTTCTTAGAATGGTCAGATTTTCTAAAAAGAAAACACAACAAAGAAACCCTTCTCAGTGACTGCCCTCGTAAACTATAATTACAGTTTTGTTTCTTGAGCATAAGTACTGAAAACACATAGTTACAAAATCACATCTCAAAAAAGGCTTGTAGGTATTCATGTGATTATGAAATCATAAAATACATTTCTTTAAATTTACGGCACCATTTAGCAATGACTTGTTTTAAAAATACAGTGTTACTAATTTATCTACAAAGGTAAAGACTTTATTCCAAATGTGTGTTCACTGTTCTTACCATGCAGTGGTGTGATTAGCTAGAGGTAAAAGTGCACTACTGTCAACTAAATCTCACAAGGAGAAACACTCAGCTATGGGCTGTATAACAGAAGAAAAGACTCGTAAAATGGCTCATTTAGGCTGCTTAAAGGACCTCTGAGATCAAGTAACTGTTCTTAGGAATGAGTTCAGCAATTGTGAAAGTGATAACGGAAACATATTATTCATATACCTTGGACTGAGAGATGCTATTTTAAATCAGATGCAAAAGCCCAAAATCATAGACATTTTATTATATAATTGGTGTAAAAGTCGCCTAAATCTTATCTACATTAAAGAATTAGTAATTTCACTAATGAATTTGGCTTTTTAAAGTCAGTACCAAATCTTTCCATTATTGCTGTTGCTTTTCACTCTATAATAAAATTATGATATTGCCAAAATATTTGTCTTGCAAGCTGATACTTTCATATACCTGTTTAAAATATGTCAATTAGGTATTTATTTTACTTTATATTTACAGTCCATATAAGGGTTACATGAGTACTTTTAATATTATGTTGCCTATACCTTATCTCAACATTGTCATAGAGTGAAATTCTTGTTCTTATTAAGGAAAAATATGTACTCTCCACTGTTAATCCTTAATTTAAATCTTCAAAGAGTTTATAGTCCAGCAAGTTCCAAAGTGACTGCAGTGAGTTACTAAATCTACTCCTTGATCTACTTAAACCTCAAATAATAAAGTTTATCAACAAAAACTTCTCTCCAACTAATTACCTTAATCAAAAGTAAAATTAAACGTGCCCTTTGTAAGCAAAGTAACATGAAAATTGTCTTAAAGAAGGGGTTGGAAGATGGCAACCTCTACAGACCTGTTATTCTATACCCAAAACTCAAGAGAATCAGACTATTTACACAGTAAGACTAGTCTTCCTTTAATAATAATAACTTTAAAATCTCTGAATTTTATTATAAGCAAAAGAAATGCAACTTCAAATATAGAATTATCTATGTTTAAAATTAGCTACAGGAAAAAGGCCTCATCTCAAATCCTGTGATGGAAGACTGCCACCTAGTGAGTGTGACTTTCTTAACCTCTACCCTGAGATGTTCTAGGGTTCATCCTCTAGCTTCTTTAAGAACACCAACTTTTATTTTAAAAATCAAAAGGAGCAAAACAATTTTTACACTGCTTTATGCTAATTTACTATTATCTTATGCATCGTGTTTTTATTTAGGTTGGGCCATTATTTAATCATTTAATATGATGGTTTTTAAATAAAAACTAGCCATTCAACATAAAGTTATTTTATCACTGTTTCTTTAAATCCTAAGTGCAGAACCACTGTTCCTGAAAAGTAGGAATGATGACCAGCAAACTACAGTTCAATATACTTTAGATACAAACATGTTTATACACAGGTTTATTTAAAGAAAAATAAACACAGAACTCCAGGATTTCAATTAGGAATGTGGGAAAATTCTAAGTGCTTTCACGTTTCTCCTGCTGCCATCAAATAATAAAATGTTCAAAATGAAATTAAGGTGAAGAAAAAAATAAGTTCATAACTAGCTTGACAAAACAAATTCAAAATACTACTCTATCTTCCCGGGATCTCTCCCACCAGAGTGAGCTGTTCAGTGTTCCACAGCTATTGTCTTCTTCCTCCTGTTCTTTAGTGAGTTCTACAAAAACCTAGATGAAAGGAAATAAATACAGTACTCAATAGTTCAAAGAGTTTTAACTATATCAAAAAACAATATAAGGTGACTACACTAACAAATATCAAGAGATTTATAGATATTAATGCTATTCAGAAAATCATTTCCACAAACCACACGCAAAGATAAAGTTGTTTAATGATTAATAAATTCTTACTAATGCATCAAGTGGCACAGTCATAAAAATCATTTATAAATATTTTTTAAATGTCAGATAATATGAGATGCCACTGTCAGGAATTACTTTCTTCACCAAAATGAAAGAATTAAACTATTCAAAATACGTAACAGAAACTAGCTTTATTTAATCACTTCATGTTGTACACATATATCAAAACATTAACATCACGCCTCTTTAGATACACGCAAGTATGATTTCTCAATTAAAAACTCCTTAAATAATATGCTTAAAACCAAGCAAATAGAGAACTTGAATTTATTTAAAATTACAGTTAAATATTATCTCAGTAATTTTATAAAAATATTAGTCTGTTTCCAATATAAATCACAAAATTACTATTAATACTTTCTACTATGAAATGGGATTTAAAATTTTAACTTTTAATACCTGTTCCAAGGTTGCTTGAGAAAAGCTATATTCTTCAATGGCAAAAGTATGTTTAGCTATTAAGATATAAAAAGTGTTTTAGTTATCAGTATCTTGAAAGATTAAAATGGCAACAGCTATTAAGCTGGCTGACCCCTAACACTCCTACACAGACCTAAGTACTTCCCATTTATTGTCCTCTTTCATCTTTTCTCCAGTATTTCCTTCTTTCTTCCTCTATCCTTTTCATTATTTTTTCCCATTTTCTTTTGATCTCTGCTTTCTGTATCCCATTCCCCAAACTCACTAAAGCTGGTTTTTCCTAATAAATTACGTTCTAAATACTGGTCATACCTCCACAAGTGTTTCTATATTCATCCTTTTTAAACTAATTTACTAGCAATATCTGCTGTTATATTTATTTCTTTAAGCCTTCCTAAGTAGAGCAAGTGTTCTTTCTAATCATAAAAAAAAATCATTAGGAAAGCAGAAACTTTACCTTAGTACATGAATATATCTAGTACAGACATGAGGAAATAGTGCTTTTGGTCTAGTAACCAATTATCCATATTGATGGGTAATAATATATCCATGGGAATATACAGGGAAAGGAAATCCTTTTGTAGGCATCATTCACATAAAGAATAGTCTTAAAAATTCTATATCCACTTTGAAATATATTAATTCCTCATATATGCAGGTTGTTTCCCAGTTTTAGAATGCCATAAAACCTCTGGTATGTAAATGTATGCCCAATCCAGGTCCTTGGCTCTCTTTCCTGTCACCAGCATATATGTATCACACCTGGCACTTATTTACAAAATACAACAATTTAATGAGCTTCTTTAGAACTCTGATGAATGCTCAGAATTTTGCACAGTAAATTCTCTTCTTTCTCCTGTTATCTTTAAGCACTGACATCATTTCTCCTTCCATAGCCGTATACAAAGCAAAGACTCAACATAGTCTTCTGGCTGCTGGACTGAACTGCAGACTGATCGGCCAATCACTTCTACAGATGCAGTGTGATAAGCTGTGGCTCTAAAAGGTGTATACCACAGCAGAGCTGTTCTACAACATCCCTAGTACCTTTGTATTTATCTATAGCTCAGATTAAATGAATGAATGGTTATTTCCTTAGATGCAATAATTTCCACAACTGACTCCCAGTTTTAAATTTTTATGTAAAATTCTTTTATTTTTCAAATACTACTAACCTTCTTCCAACTTTGAAAAAGATTGAGAAAGGGACTGAACATCTTCTTTAGGAATTTTATATGCCAAAATGGAAGAAAAACTGAAAACAAGATAAGATAAAATTCAGGAAAAAATGTAAATTACTCTATTTAAAGCTACAGTTTGTTTTCTTAACTCAGAATTAAACTAATAATATATTTTGATAAAAATTATTTGAAATGATTAAATGATTTCAAAGCACAATAAAATAATTCCTATCCTTACTATTAAATGAGAACTTAAAAGGTTTAAATAAAAATGTTGGGGATATAGCTCAGTGGTAGTGTTTGCTTGCCCAGCATTTGAAAAGCCCTGGGTTCAATTCTTAATACTGCAAAAAACTACAGAAGTTTAAATATTCTCAAATAATGATATAAGACTAGTTTTCAGTAGTTTGGTATTATTGATCGCATACATATTATCATGTCTATGAGATAGTAACCCAGATATATATATATATATATAATCTTGACTACACAGGATTTTTTTCCTAGCTGAGACTGGTGACACAGGCTGTGATCTCAGCACGCCAGAAGAGTAAGGCAGATTGACAAGTTTGATCCCAGCCTGGACACTTAGTGACTTAGAGAGATCCTGTCTCAAATTTCAACAAAATAAAACAAAACAAAATCACAATGGGTTGGTGAAGTAGCTCAGTGTGAAGCTGCTGGGCTCATCTATCCCCAGTACCACACACACACACATACACAAAAGAATTTTCCCTTATTCTTTAATATAACCATTTATGATTATCTCTCTATAAACAAACGTAACCACATTTAAGTTTTTTACCTTTCCTGTCGGCTTGCATTTGGGAAAATATATTCAATTTCTCTCTGAAGACGGTCTATCTCTAGATTTTCTATCCAGTCCTTTAACTTTATTTCCAAAAAGTAGCCTTTTCCAAATTTACTCTTCAGATGTTGCACTGTCCCAATACATCTAAAGTAGTTTTTAAAAGAAAGATCAGATACAGAATGGCATGACAGCTTCAAAGGCTGAATCTCCACTTAAATTTCTAAAATTTGGGGGATATAATTATGCTGGAGTGTTTTTATATATTTACAGAAAAGTTACCAAAATATTACAGAATCCCCACACATTTCTTTTCCAGTTTCAGTTTTCCTAGAATTTTCATCTTATAATTCCATGGCCCATTGTCAAAATAACATTGTATGTTTATATGTTAGCGTAATCTAAATGTCAGACTTTATCTGAATTTCACCATCTTTCCACGAGTATTCAGAATTTAATTTTCATGACAATTTGTTGTCATATCACCTTAGTCTCTACCCACCACTGACAATTTCTTACTCTTCCCTTTCTCATGACCTGGGCGGTTTTCAGAAGTACTGGTCCAATGGTTTGTTCGAATGATTTTCAATTTGGTTGTCTGATTTTTCTTTCCTCATGAATGGACTGGGACTCTGTATTCTGGACAAAATAGCCATGATACTTACCATATGGTAGCCTAGCACAGCGTACCAAGGGGTGCCTGATACTAGCTTAACATTGCTTAGTTAAGGCATCTAGAGGAATAGCTTAACGGTTAAAGCGCTTGCCTAGCAAGCTCAAGACCCTGAATTGATTTCCCAGCACCACATAAACTGGGCCTGGTGGCGCAGGCCTGTAATCCTAGCACTTGAGAATCTGAGGGAGGATTATTGTGTGCTCAAGGCTAGCCTGGGCTACACAATGAGTTCAAGACCATCGTGGACTACAGAGCAAGACCCCATCTCCAAGAAAAAAGGTATCTTTCCTACTTCTGTATTTTTTTTTAAGTTACTAGCTAAACCAGGCCTAAAGCTGGCGTGAAGAGAAAATCAACTTCTCCTTTAAGAGGGCAATACCTATATACATTATATGTAATCATTCTGTACAAAGACCAGCCTCTTCTCTTACATTTATTTATTCTTAATCCAATCACTTATTTATGCAGCATAAATCAGATATTTATACTTTGTGTTATAATTTAATACAACACCTAACAATTTTTTCAAAATAACATACGTTGTACCTAAAAACAACATCCCAAGTTACTGAATAATTAATCCAATTTCAAATGCAAGTACTCAACTATATTTTCAGAAAAAAAATTAACACACTTCCAAGTAATCCTATAGGAAAACTGACACAAAAACAAGTTTTTAAAAGAATTCATTCCAAGTCTCCGTACACTCTCCTTCTCTGGAAGGCATGCTACCCATACATCTACCTTAACTGGCCTGACACCAAGATGGCCACTCGGTCACAGACAGCCTCGGCCTCTTCCATGTAATGAGTGGTCAGAATGGCAGCCCGCTTTCTGGTTTTGAATGCAGTCCGAATTGCTCGCCTACAAAATACACATAAAATTAAAAGAAGAGAATGTATGCTAATGGAAATAATGAGTTTTCTAAATCCAACAATTTGGTTAATTAAACCATATATTCAGTTGATACAACTATTACATCCTGCCCAACTGTAACTTTTCTATGCTAATATATTTTCCTTTAGTAATGAAAGTTTGCCAAATAGAAAAAAAAACCCTCATGATTTCAAATGTTTATATGGGCTAAGCATATAATAACCAAGGAATTATAAAAATCAATGCACTTTAATGCTAAAAATCATAAAGAAACCTTCACATGGATCTAAAGTTTATTAATTCTGAAAATCAAAGATCACAGAACTGTTCAAATAATTAATATTTACGATTACTAGAAACAGTTGCAACATAAATTCAAGACAATATAATTATGACAAGGACAATCTGTTAATTGACAATGAATAAATCTAAAATTTCCTCAGACACCTAGGCAGTGGTACATGCTACAATCCTAGCTACTTAGGAATCTGAGACAGGAGAACCACAAGTTTTAGGAAAAGTCAGTATCATAAAAAAAAAGCCCACTATTCAGATGACAGCTCCCATAGCCTACTTCTGTTGTGAAATATACACAACATAAACACTTTATGAAAAACAGGACAAAATTTAAGAGCTAAATCCTTAGAAATCTCCATATTTAATTTTGATTACAATTTTACCACTTACATAGGATTTTAAATCAAGATGCACATATCGTGAACACAACATTACCCTACTTTAACATGTGACATGATGCACTGTGCCACAGGTGTCTTCAGGGTCATACTTACCACATGTGCTGCTTGGCTTTGGGATCCATACCTGTAGACGGTTCATCTAACAGTGTAATCTGAGGGTTTCCCAGCATGCTTAAAGCAAAGCATAACTAGTCAGGAAGAAAAAGAGGAAAGGAGACCAATGACCTTTCACTATAAAGAATTCTATTCAAAAATGAGTAGACATGAAACTATAAATAAAACAGATACATGCATTATTTAACCAAAGTACCTTCCTTTTGATTCCTGCAGGTAGCTTCTTTATAGTTTTCTGAAGATGTTCTTTTAAATCAAGTACATTTGTTATTCTGCAAAAAGGACAAAATAAAGAGGGTGCTGTGATATGTATAAATACAAACATAAACTATACGTGATCACTGATACCGTTTTTTCTCAAACAAGTACTGAGTCAAAGATTAGAGTAACTAGGTAAAAACATAAAAACAGAAATTTCCAGCTCACATCTTTTAAACAAATTAAGACCTTCATAAAATTACTTTTAGTTTCATGACAACTGTGAATGTATTCATTTGGTAACTGAAAATTAAAACACTGGTTTTTATTTTATAGCTATCACAATTTTATAAAGAATACACAAAAGCATTTTATAATAATTCTGATCCACAGAAATGCATTACAAAATTTTCAAAATGCAGAATGTAAACTTCCCCCAGGTAACCGAAGGGGCCTCAACCTGATTATCATACCGATTCATCACTTCCTTTGTGTCACTTGCACTCATTCCTTTCACAGCTCCATAAATTTCAAAATGTTCTTGGACCGTAACATCTGGCCATAGGGGGTTTATTTGAGGACAATAACCCATACACTTAACAGTGTCATCATATTCAGCTGTGTCTGAAGTGTAATCCCCTAGAAATACCTACAAAATAAAAACCAATTTTTAGTATGTAGTTTGGCTTAATTCATATCATGAAGGAAGTAAAACTAGATTAATTCCAACCCTTTACTACAGCTTGAATATTAGGTCAGATGTTTACTGCTTTCTGTTGACAGAAGGACTGACATTCATAGCTAGAGGTTAGTGACAAAGAAAGTTAAGTAGGAAAGCCAAAAAAAAAAAAAAAAAAAAAATCAATGTAGTTGAAGCAAGGAGGGAGGAAAGAAACATTTGAAATTTTGAGACCAAGATAATTTTGTGATGTTTCCAACAAGTAGTTAGTGACATGCTTATCTTCAGAAACTAACCAAAGGCAGAGTCAAGACTCGCTCTTGTAAGTCCTGATCTTCATCCAGCTACTTTCCGTTAAACAAGTAAATAAATACTACCCTACCTGTGCATATCATAATCATGACAGCAGAAACACTGAATACCTCTGCATGTCTGCACATGTGTACATAATTGTCACGTGAATTACTTTCACAGATGATCAAAAGACCAATTTCATTAAACTATACTAAAAATACACAAAAGTTTGGGCATCAGGTTACTAATCTGGTATTATCTTAATTAAAAACAGACATTACAGTCAACATATTCCACATGCTTATTTATATACCATACCTGGCCTGAAGTTGGCTCAGTGTCACCGACCAGAATACTAATAATTGTGCTTTTACCTGCGCCATTGGGACCCAAGAGTCCCAAGATCTCTCCTATGAGAATTGAAAGAAAATATCATATCAAAACCAAACTAAAAACAGAAAATACTCTTCTGGAAAAGTTATTTAGGAAACAAATGACTAAATGACAACCTTTTTTCACACAGAAAGAGATGTATTTAGCTGCCACTTTCTTTGTTTTTCTTGAATGAAGAAAATCTTTCTTGTCATCATATTCTTTATGCAAATTGCTCACCATTATGGCTGGTTTCTAGTAAAAGATACAGAATTTAAAATGAGAGTTAAAATCAGATACATGAGTAGTGTTCCATTGTGCATAAATACGACAATTTACATATCTGTTCGGTCTGTTGATGGGTATTTTGGCATCTTCCACATTTTAGCTATTGTTACCTGTGTTGCTATGAATATGAATATATGTGTATCTCTGTTATATGTTGATTTTAACTCTTTTATTAAAACAGGTAGGTTTGGGGCTTTTATAGGTAAATGATGCAACTTAAGGCCATCATGCTTAGTGAAGTTAGTCAGAAGCAGAAGGTTAACTATCAAATGGTTCTCCTAATTTGAGAAAACCCAGATCACAATTATTTCACAGAACTTACTATGGGAAATAATGGAAACTGAATGGGAGTGTTGTGGTTAAGATCTGGAGTGTCCCCCAAAAGTCTCATGTATTTTAATGTTATGGATTGTCTATGGAGCCATGTAATGTCTGTGGATTGGGGTCTGGCCTGGAGGGGTAGATTGCAGTTGCTGGGATTAGGGGCCTGTGAGTTAAGACTAAGGGCATGTGAGTTAAGACTAAAGGCATGTGACTTTAAGACTAAAGGCCTGTGAGTTAAGACTAAAGGTGTGTAGTGGCCACACCTTCGATACCCGGATGCAGGAGAGACTATAAGACTGGGACTTGGACTAGTCTTGATTAGTCTCGCATGTCTGCCTGTGTGTGATGTCCTGAGAAGCTGCCTCCACCTCTCTCTCTGCCATGTACTTCAATTGCTGCTGGCCACCCCTGAATGGACTGTGACCATCTGAAACTTAAGCTAAAATAAACCTCTTCTTTCCTAAATTTGTGTCAGGTATTGAATCACAGTACCGAAAAAGTAACAATGACAAAAAGAGGAAAAAGATTTATCATTTTGCCATGATACATATATGCACAAAATACTCAAGATTAGCATAAACTGTATGTATTGCATTTATATATATCAATAAAATGGAGAAAAACAAGATACCTGTCCTTTCATCATAGGCTTACCTTAATATCACAAGAACCATATTGGTGGCCTAGAGCTCAGTGCTTAAAGAGCTTGCCTAACAGACTCAAAACCCTTGATTCATGTCCCCAGCCCCACATAAATGATCAGCTAGGTGTGGTGGTGCACACCTGCAATTGTAGCTCTTGGGAAGCTAAGGTGGGATGACTGCCTGGAGCTCAAGGCCAGCCTGGGTTACACAGTGAGTAAACTCAGCATCTGCCTGGACTACATACAGAGTGATACAGAGTCAAATGAAAGAACCTGTATTAGTTAGTAAGGGGTATACAAAAAAATTTCCACTTACAGCTAAAACATGGTTTATTTAGAAGTATGTTTAAGCTTACAGAATATTTTTAATGATAGATTGTTTTCTGAGTGATTCATATGCAAAGAAAAATATCTTTCAGATTGATTCCTAAATAATTAGAAATTATTTCACAGAACTTATTTAGTATGACTTAATTATTTATCTAAATTACCTCCTCACAACATTGGCAACTCATCAGCTCTCTGACCTTTAACCTTTCAGCTCTGACATCTTCATCTTCATTCTCATTGCTTGGTGGCTCTGGAAACTTCTTAGTTTTAGATTTTGTTGAAAAGGTCCTAAATATACAGAGACAGTAAATTTTCAAATGATTAAAATAGGAAGGAAATATATATACATATATATGTATCTATATATATTTGCACATATATAATGAAAATGAAAATATATGTCCATACATACATTTATACACAAGTGTTCAAACAACATTATTTATAAGAGCCAAAAAGGAAAAACAACTCTGTTAATAAAGATATTCCCAAACGTGAAATGCAAATACAGTAAAAATAACGGTAACTGAGTCCTGTTAACACCACCAGATGATAAACCTCCCAAACATAAGCTAAGTGTACAACTGTACATGCAGTACAATTTATTTCCTAAATCTTAAAATTAATAAAGGTGTTTTCTGGAGTATCTGTTTATTTTGTAACAAGTAATGTGCCGATTATGATGAGATGGAAATAAATGTGAGAGACCCACTGTTCTGTTTTAGCTTAACCTTTTCAAAGCATATTTCATTAGTTCTTCTCCTGACAATATTTTAATACAAATTATATATGAAATGCTGAGAATGCAGCAAGCATAATGGGAAGTCAACAATGATCAATCTCACTACATGTATTAATCTTAATTTTGCAAAAATTAACATAAAAAAGAAAAATTATAATAAGCGAAAGAAACGGATTCTATAAAAACACAACATATTGCATAATGTTGGTTCTACGTAATATTCAAAATAGGCAAGCTTTATAATACAGAATGTAGGTTAGTAGAATGGATCAGTATGGCAAGACACATGGAAGGGGAAACAGGAATGTGACTTAAGGGGTATAAAGTTTGGCTCTGGAGTACTGAAACTGCTTTAAGTTTACGTTATGGTGATGACTGTACAATCATAAAAATTATTGAAAACACTGAATCCCAATCAAAGAATTAACTGACCTGAAAAAAGGATCCTTTCTTATGGACCTGCCCCCATGCTTTCTCTCATAGTGCCGTAAGAGGAAAATCCACAGTACGCACTGCAGGTAAGGCTACAAGAACAGGACTAAATTAGATGGAATTGCACTTTCTTTTGCTTTTGTTTTTTCATTTGCTAAAGGAACCAAGACTACCTATATCAGGTTCCTTACTAAGACCAAAAACATTTTAATAGCGAAGACTGAACTCAGGGTCTCAAATATGCTACAATACATGATTTACCTACCACTAAGCTACACACCCACCCTAAATTTTAATATAAACTAAAAGCCGATCTTTGTTTTGGGCTATAACGGGAGTTGAATCCACAGCCTTGCACATTCTGGGCGAGTGGTCTCCCACTGAGTGCTAAGCCTAGGTCATTTTCAATATTAGGGTGTCACTAAGTTACTAAGGATGGCCTTGAATCTGTGACCTTTCGGCTTCAACCTCTCAATTAACTGTGGTTACAGGCATAAATCACCATGCCCAGCAAATACAATTATTTTTTCTCTGAGTAACATTCATTGATTGCCAGTCTCCTAACATATAACCAAACACACAAGTTTCATTTTTACCTCTAAGGACATGAGAATTATGACTAATTAGAATTACCAACATTAAACGGCTAAGCACATAAAGGACATGAACAGAGTCAGTAAGGGAAGGTATCACAACTACTTGTTAGCTAGCATTAACAGGCCTGACTTTATAGGTACTTGGCTTTTCTGTAACAGGACAGAAACTAAGCATAATTAAAATCAGACAATCAAATCATTCTCAAGGTGACAGGATAACACACAAAACCACTTTCTGTTATTTCTTACCATTATAGCTGCCACTAGGAACTTATCCCATGAACTGTAGGTGTCCTCTCTTTTTTGAACATTCCTCCAAGAAACCTAAGACAGTAAGTTTTAAAAACGGACATGCTGATGGGTAGAAATTTTTGATTTATTATTTTAAAAATGTATATCGTTCAACAAATGTATATTCTCTATAAATAAGTCAGTTACATTAATAAGTTATGTTTCAAATATTACTATGAAAGTAGATATAAATTAAACATACTAAAATGAAACCAGAGACAGACAGGGGTGGAGAGAGAGAGAGAGAGAGAGAGAGAGAGAGAGAGAGAGAGAGAGAGAGATTAAGAGATATAGAAACGCAGAGAAGAGGAGTGAAAATAATTATCAATTCTTTAATGAAGAAATCATAACTTTTTTTCTAATCATACAAAATTTCTTTCAATTAATCATTTAATAAAATTCAATCTACTTGCTTATTTTTTATTGGAAAAAATCTCTTACACTTCGTCTTCTCTCAGCTTTACAGAGTAAATGTGTTAATTAATCCTTGAAAATTTTCTCAAGACTGGTACTGGCTGAAATCAGATCATACTTCTAATTATATATACAGTTTTGAGCACCAGAGAAAATGTAATGGACATACCCTTTTCTTTTGACAATTTACAGTTAGATGTGCTTGAAAAGATCACATCAATATTTTAATTGCTACAGTAATAAAAGATCAACTAATAGCATTAACCTTAACCCGATGTATTTTCCTATTTTCTGTATTAGAACTAGCACCTAAAAATTAGGTAATACATATTTATGTTTTAAAAAACATCAAGATATTTAACAGATTTACCTTTATGAAAGAAATCAGGCAACCTAGAAGTGGATAGATGGGAATGAATATGCAAAAGGCATAATGAAAAACAGCCGTAGCTGTGTATCCCATAAAGAAAGTTATTTCAGTGATAACAACACACGTCAACGCTGTCTAAAAAGAGAGAGAGAAAGTGAAAAAGTGTTTAAAAACTTCATACGAACTTTTGTATAAAATGGTGCCTTAACATTAACCATATTTTCATCCTCTAGTAAAACACAGAGATGGCACTTAGCCAAAAGCAGAAATATGCTAATACCACTTGCTGGACCCGGTGTCCTTACCACACTCCCTGCTGAATACTTTCAGTACCATCCCTTCACGGAATGGAGTATGCAGAAGACACATACATACAACAAGATGTCACCAGTTCTCTAAACTCTGCACTTACAAAACATATGTAGTATTTTTTACTTTAATCATGAAAAAGTTCATGACTCTAAATATGCTGCCATAAAAAAATTATGGGACTTACCCCTGAATAGACAAATGACCAAAATTCTTTGGTATTTAAAATTTTCTTAAAGGTGAAAGACGCAACGTAAGTGCAAAGAATAACTGATGGAATATAACCAAAAAGGCAGAAAACCTGTAAGTAAAAAATGCACAGTTCTGTAAATGTCTGAGTAGCCAGTAACAGAAATGACCTAGAAATCCATAATCATATTAGAACATTAAGTAATAAATATTCCTCAAAATTTATTTCTTAATAAATGATCCCCAAAACTGAATTAGTGGTCATCTGTGGCATTAACCACATATATACTAAACCACTAAATCAATAAAAATTAGGTTTTTATTTAATCATTTTGAGATAGGATCTCATTCTGTAGCCGAGGCTGCTCCTGAACTCACTACGTGGCCAGGCTAAACTTCAACTCTTGGCAATCCTTTTGCCTCAGCCTCTTGAGTACTGGAATTACAGGTGAAAATTAGGCTTTAAAATATATTGTTAATATAATCTTAAATAAGTCACTTGAAACTAAAAACTATAGTATTTTTTCCTAAAATGCTATCTTTATTTTATTATAAAAAGCAAGTATAGCTGGTTACAAATTTACCTCTTTCAATCAACCATTAGTTACTACTTTTATATATCCCACTGAGCATATTAAAGTGTTAAAGTAAATTTTACCAAAAAATATGTTATTTTATATCGCATAAATGAACTTGTAAGATCAGCATGATCACTGGCAAAACTGAAAACATACTTTCAGCCAAACTTATATACCTGATTTCTCTTTTCCTAATAAAAATCATTTAGTAAGAAGGCCTACTATGAGTAACATGACATAAACTTCAACCAGTCTTCTTTGTATTTGCAGTCATGTTTTTTAATTATGGAATCTTAAAAAGGTTCTTTTTGCTAAAATTATACTTAGGCAAAGAAGACATTTTTTAGGACGAATACATGGACACACATGCTTGTTCACATGCAAGTGTATGGTGTACAGGACAACCAGCTCCGAAGAGTTATTTTAAAATGGTGGTAAGTTTTTTCTAATCACTTATAGCAATACAAATTGAACTGATTAAATGTATCACATACAGTAGTTAAGTATTAGTTCTTTTTTATTTAAAAAGATTAACATCCACATTACTTAGGCAGTTTTCACGTGTCTCAACAGTCGTGACATTTTCTTTATAAACAGCACAAGTGCGCTTGCCGTGAACTTACCACAGCAAGGAATGTCACAGCACTGAAGTACAACACGTGATGGAAAGCAAACAAGCTTCCCAGCATCAGAAAGAGAACAGCGGACAGTAAGGGCACGTCCACGACCGCTTGCCCGACCCAGTATGCAGATGGCAGAAGACCGGAAAGCTTAAGCTGAGTATAGGCTTTGATCTAAAAATTAAAAAAATAAAAGTTAAATTCAATTATAATGAATAAAAACAATTTTGAAACAGGGTCTTGCGCTGTAGCCCAGGCTGGCCTTGGCCTCAGGGCAATTCTCCTGCCTCAGCCTCCAGAGTGCTGGGATTACAGGTGTGCGCCATCACACCCAGCTCTGTGTGGAGCTGGGAATTGAACTCAGGGCCTTGCACTTGAAAGGCAAGTGCTTTAACCACTGTGCCATTCTTCCAGACCTCATATATTTAATTATAATTAATTGAAATTAAAATTGTAATTTTAGACATTTTTTCAAACAGAACACTTAGCAAATTACTGTAGAACTCAAGTTTCATACCAACAAAACAAAGGTCATTCTATATTTTGCTACTGGTAACAAAAATCTTTTTAACATACAGTAAAATAAAAGAAAAGGAGCACTGAGGGCTACAGCTGCACACAGTGAGAAGCCAGATTTTTTTTACTCCTAAAACCTGTGAGAACATATAAAAGAGCTGTCTAAATAAGAAAGTAATTATCATTTTTAAAAATTAACTTCTAACAAATACATGAATACACTGTCAAATGCCCTCTTGATTTGCAAAGGTCTTTAGACTAAGTGTTAAAATGCATACACAAATAGTATTTACAACAATTAAATAGCATTTTCATGAACACTAACGGTAAACTGAAATGACCTCAGTATTCTATCTCATTCTCTCATTACTCAATTTTAAAAACATTTCATAAATTCAAATACCTAAAAATCTTATTTGACTTCTGTTACCTATAAAAATATCTACTTCTAATAATTAAAGGTAATTTTATAAAGGGCAGGAGTGGGAAGTATCCAACCAAGGCAATAACAGGTGGGACTTGAAATTTAATAAATCCAAAAGTTTTCTTTTTTCATAGTAACACAGCAGGATAATTTTTTAGTTGACAAACAAGTGGCCCTGGGCAGCAAAAAATGTTCCCCACTCTTGCTACAGAGTGAAAATAAGGGGAAAAATAACCACAAAAATGAGTTAAGAAAAAGAGGAAAATGAAAAAAATATACATTTTACGTTCAACAAATTACAGAAAGAAGCATCAGGGAAGACCCACTCAGATCCTCTTATGACTTCTTGGCCAAGAACCTTTTTTTTCCTCTGCTTGTTTGTTTGTTTGTTTGTTTGTTTGTTTGTTTGTTTTATTCAATAAACTTCTGTTTGCTTGAAAAATGTAAATTCCAATACAAGTTTCAAAACAAAAACCAAATCAAAGACAAATATTTTGAATAATTCTAGCGTATGTCATTCATACAGTGCTGGTAGGAATGTAAAATGGTGTTTCAATAAATAACTCTGCATTTTCTTATACAACTTATCATGCAGCTACCGTTTCCACATTTATCCTAGACAAATAAAAATTTTGTTTCACACAAAAGCCTCCATACAAATGCTCATAGCAACTTTACTCCTATCAGTAACAATCAGTAA
>PVKB01000029.1:676711-763226 GCA_004027205.1 Ctenodactylus gundi
AAAAAAAAAAAAAAAAAAAAAAAAAAAAAAAAAAAAAAAAAAAAAAAAAAAAAAAAAAAAAAAAAAAAAAAAAAAAAAAAAAAAAAAAAAAAAAAAAAAAAAAAAAAAAAAAAAAAAAAAAAAAAAGAAAGAAAGAAAAAAGAAGAAGAAAAGAACAACTGATAAACACTGGACGCATTACAAAAAGATTAAGGATGAGTGAAAAAAGCCAGCCTCACAAAAACACACACCGTGATTCCATCTACACATCCTTGAAATACCAAAATTGTAAAAATGGAGAACAGATGAATGGTCTCCCTTAAATGTCAGGGAGCAGAAGGTGGGGACAGGCCACAGTAGGGCAACGAGACAATCTCCGTTCCCTGACTGCAGCAGTGTCAACGCATGTGACACCGAACTGCAGCTCTTCAGGAAGTTATCACTGGGGAAAAAACAGCTGACAAGTGAAAATTAATTTATCATTATTTCAAAATAAAAAGTCTAACTTAAAAAGATGTACATAAAAACAGAGAAGAAACAAGCAACTTTCCAATAAGTTTTAGCTTTGAGAGGTAGCGCTACAGACTTTCATGTTCTTCCTACTTTTCGTATTTTCAAAACTATTATAATGTATATTCATAACACAGAACCTAAATACAATTTTTAAAAACTCCTAAGGCTCTTCATCTTCATAATAACTAAGCAAATTTTTAAATAAATTTTTATTAAAATATACACAATTTTATTAAAATTTCAAATTGAGCTTAAGCTATTATTTACCTCCTTTTGTAAACTACCTTAGAAAAAATTGCTTCCAAGTTAAAACCACCCATGGAAGGGGTATTTTGATTAGAGAAATAAGATGCAATTTCATCAGTGGTATAGCAGAAGACTTTAAAAACCAAAAGACTACAATATTACTATAAGCTAGTGGGCAATGAGAGAAAAAGTTACAGAAAATAAAAGAATACCAAAGAGCTTCTGTATACTAAGAAATCCCTAGACTACCTAATATTGACAGTCATTTTTCATCTTTTTTTTTTTTTCACTTAGTAAGAGTGTACCTCACATATTCAATACACCCTATTAAAGGCTAAAGAGGACAGGCAGTTCAGAGCACCAGGGTTCACTGACGCACACTTGTAATCCCAGCGACTTGGGAAGCTGAGGTAGGAGACTGTCACTGTGTGGCCAGCCCACTTAACAGAGTGAGACCTTATCTCCAAACAAAAAATTAAAAGGATTGAAATATCACTGAGCAATAGAGTACTCTGGATTTGATCCACTAACACACACTCATACACACACAGAGTACCATGAAGATCATGGCTCCTAGATCCACTTTTTAAACTAGTTGAGTCAACCTCTAGAAGTTCTATAAATACTTCCATACACTATTTCCGAGTCTATAAATAAGGCAAAATAAAACATAGCTCACAATGTTGTAAAACTTAGAGAACATAATTTCTAAAACACATAGCAAGTATTCAAGTGATAATTGTTAATTGCTATAATTATTGTCTATAATTTAAATTCTATTTACTCCTGAAATAATTACATTTAAGATTTCCAATAATCACATAAACTGTACGTGATGCTTCTACTAGTAAACTGTGCCTGCAACATTTTTAAATGAGTCATTACCTTATGATTCTCTGCATTTTCCATGGCGAAGTAAGGTGGCATTGCAGTAACGATGATTCCAAGCAAAGCTGCTTGAAAATACAGCTCAACTTTAAAAACTATGTCAGTAATTTCCTGAAAGACAACCAGAGAATTAGGACTGGAACTGAGAATTGCTTCATATCACTTCAGAACATCCAAAAAAGAACAGGAAAACTTCTAAAAGAACACATCAGGACCTCTGCCCCAGGCACAATCTAGAGGAAAGTTTATCAATAAGCAGTCGGGAACTATACGTACCATAAATTTAATCCTGAACAAATCATTGTGCTCCTATTTTCTTAGCTACAGCATTGAATAATTTGGCATATAAATTAATCTTCATTATTTAAATGAAAGAAATCTGTGAAAAGCAATTAGCCTGTCTACCAGAGGACCTAGGCAATAATAAGAAGTATCTAGGAACAACTCTGGTCCTTCTCCCTGGTTGTAGAGACTACACATCATTTAGGAGCCTCAGCTGATCTTTTACCCCGTTGTAAAAATTGTATCGCAGCTTGGTTTCCTACAGAACCAGGAACTTCTCCCATGCCTGAAGGATTTAACTCCACCAGTCCCCAATTTCCCTATCTTTCAAAAAAATTCAGTAAATAACTATTATACCAAATGCAGAATATCTGGAACTAAAAGTATTGTACTACTAAAATTATCTTTTTACCTTCAACCTGTAAGAAGATAAACCAACAGGCGGATATACTGATATGATGGCACATACTGATGTAGGTGGGACATACTGACTGGTACCCTGCACTGGGACAAAACCTACAAGGTGTCTAGCAGTCACTCTGGCCTGACACACCTTTCTATTTGATGATGTATAAATAGTATATAACTGTCTTGTTGATCCTAGCTTTTGCAAAGAAGGCAACCATGCCATGTGACATTGTAGAATTTGCTCCAAACTTTGGAATATGTTGGACAGCCTAGACAAAAACAACAAATATGCAAACTAAGTTTTAGAAAAGAAAGAGACTAATGATACTACAATGTGGCCCTCTCATTCAGAATTTGATGAAAGAAGAAAAATTTTGTAAAAATAAAAACATTATATATATAAATAGTAAAGTTTAAAATCTCATTTCCTCCCTATGTTTTAAAAAAATGGTATGGTTACATTCCAGTGTTTGATGCAAAGTACATTATAAGGCCTTTTATAATAGAGATACATATACATGCAGTACCAGTATGAAACATGCACAGTAATCATAAATTACGAACGTGGTTATGTCTATGAAGGAAAGAAAAGAAATAACATGGGATTTTTAACTGTGTATTTAAATTGTATTAAAAACAAGTATGAGATAACAACATCTGAAACATTTGGGTAGCAGATATAGTTTTTTTCTGTAGGTCTGAAATACTTTATAATTTTATAAAATCACAAGAGATCAATTCACTATCATCTGTACTCTGATGCCTCACAAACATTTATTTCCAGTCCAGAAATCTCTTCAGATTCATATACATTCAAAATGCTTACTAAAAGTCTATCAGAAAAATGCCACAAGGAGAACCGACTCAGTAGGTTAATAAGGAAATAAGTATTCCCATTGCAACAAACAAAATAAAAATCTCTCTTCTGCCTTTATTCTCAAAATTGCTATTACATCCTCCCTCACTGCCTACTCCCATCACAGTACTCAGGAATTTCAGCTCCTCTACACACAATCTTATAACTTTTCAAAGAAATCTCTCAGCTAGGTCTTTAAATTGAAGTCCCCTCAACAAGAGAAACATGGGAAGAAAACAAGGCAACAGGACACCCACAGAAATGCCAGAGACCCCAGAAACTACGGTCATGTGCCCTGAAATAGTAAAACTCATAAGAAAGGAACTCGAAAGGCAAATAAGTAAGACTAACAGCCAGTTCAAACAAGAAAGTCTCAAAGAAATGCAAGCAATGATCAACAGGCTCAAAGAGGCACTTAATAAACAAATAGTGGTCACAATGGATACAAAAGTTACTAAACATATAGAAGACACAAATAATAAATTGGCTGAGGTAAATAAGAAAGATATAATGAAACATGTAAACAGAGAAACGGATATTTTGAAAAGAAATTTACCTGAAATTCAGAATATGAAAAATACATTTGAAAGCAAGGGAAGTCGACTTAAAACACTGTGAGGACAGAATTTCAGACCACTGTTGGTAACAGTGGTTCTTGGGGTCTTTTCCTTTTAGCTGTCATTATGTGGTAAAGATAAAAGATTACATAGCCCTAGTACACTGGCTAAAAACTCAGTCAAGCTATTTGTTCAATCTGTGAATCTTGAATTTTATGTCTCAATTTCATGCTCTGCAACTAAACTTGTAATAATGATTTTACTCATTTCTTCCTGCTCCTCTTTGGGAAGGAACTCTAAAAATTTCTGAAATAACTAAGTATGCCATTATATCTATTGCTTTATATGCGTGATATACTTTGGAGATAGAGACTTAAGTTCATTTACTGTAAAAATTCATTTATTCAGTTTTTAATATAAGTTAAGTTTAAGAAATCTGATTGATGTAATGATAACCTGAATTTCTGTTGTTTAGCAGCACAACTGATAATAGCCAAATCTTGGAAGAAGCCAATATGCCTGAATATAAATGACTGGATAAAGAAGATGTGGTATATATACACAATGGTCTATTACTCTGACATTAACAATGACACATATGAACCATTTTTAGGAAAATGGATGCACTTTGTAACCATGATGATCAGTGAAATGAATCAGATGCAGAAAGTTGAATTTATATGGTTTCTCTAGTAAGAGAAAGCCAAATCATAAAAAAATGTAGGAGACATGGAAGAAATTAAGATGGACTCTGTAGTGGGAGAAAAAGAAAGGTGAGAGGGTGAGAAGGAGAGACAAAGATGTTAAAAAAAGAACCAAATGGGGGTCATAGTGGAAGTTAGGGAGGAGGAGGGAGTTATGGGAAGTCAAAAAGAACAAGGGGTAGGGACTGTAATGATATATGTGTGCATAAAATATTCAAGTTCCATGTAAACATTTTGTATGTATTGCATATATATATATATATATATATATATATATATATATATACATACATATATATATATATATATTTTAAATGGGCAAAAATAATGAAGTTAGATTCTATTATTGTCTATTAATTTTAAGTGGATCACAATCCTGCACATTAAGTACTAGAATTATGAAACTGATATGAAAACAAAGGAGTAAGCCTTTTTTTTTTCCTTGAGTAAAAAAAGATTTCTCAGCTGTGACACCAAAATAGAAAGAAAAATAAGCTGAAAACTGTAAGTCATGTTATCTAATAAAATGCTTGGATCTAGACGATTAAAAAGATGTCTACAATTCAATCAAAAAAGAATAAATTATTCATTTTTTAGCAAGGGCAAAGAATCTGAAAAATATGCGTAAGGAATAAAAAGATTCTTAATGTCGGCCATTAGAGTGACGCAAATCAAAATGAAAGAGATGTATCTTTTCACCTCCACTGCTAGAAAAAAGTATAAATGTTACAAACACTTTGGAAAACAGCCTGATATTTCCTCAAAACATGAAACATGGAATCACCATGTGATCTAATAATTATACCTTACAATACATATCCAAGAGAAATAAAAACATGCCTCTAGGAAATGGTTATTGCATTACTCACAATAGCTACAAAGTAAAAACAATTCAAATGCCCACGAACTGTAATAGGATTTACTGAGTGTTGTGGTCCATGAATGCACTAAATAAATGAAAAACCAACATGTTATAATGTATACAACTCTTCCAAACAGTATGTTAAGTACAAGAAAGCAGACAAAAAAGTCACATGTTGTATGATTCCATGTATATAAAAATGTCTGAAACAGCCAAATCCATAAAGATAGATGAATCTGGGCTGCCCAGGGCTATGAGTAGGCTTGGGAGAAAATGACGAGTGGTGATTCCTGAGGGCAAAGGCATGGAATGTAAAATATCTAAAGCTACTATGATGTCTGTACAACCCCATGAACATAACAAACACCATTTAGGTGTATACTCTGAATGAGTCAAAAATATGGTATATAAATTGTATTCTAATACAGTTGTGACGACAGCAAATAGAAAATGCCATTGCAAGTATGTGTCCACTGATTTTCTAACATGAAAAATAAAAGACTAACAGAAAATGCTGAATATTTTTCTAGAAACTTCAAGTTTATATGTATAATGCAACTGTCCTACCTATAGTAAAAATGGTTGTCTGGGTGATTTCAAAGTATTTTCAATATTTTATAACTAGGTTTCAAGTAAAGAATAGTTTTAAATAGTCTATTTTCTCCTTCTATAATTAATATAAAATATACTTGTGTTTTGCAAAATATATCAATAACAAAATGTAATATATGTGATCCTAAACCAAACAAATCCTGGAGACTCTTAAGCACTGATTCAAATCATCCCCCATCCTTGTTTTAAAGAGTCTAGAAGCAGGGCCTCGTGGTGCAGGCCTGCAACCTCAGCAACCTATGGCAGGAGGATTGCAAACTCGAGCCCAGGGAGGGCAACTTAGCAAGAACCTGGCCCCAAATACAAAATGTTTACATTTAATATGAAATATAAAAAAGGCTGAGGATGTACCTTAGTGTGAAGCTACTGGGTTCAATCCTCAGTACTAAAGAAAATAAGAAAGATGTGTAGAAGATCTCACAATATGAATTTCTGTAGATTTTGTCTGTTATTATAGTTAGTTCTGCACGTGTGTGCATGTGTGTGTGTGCAGGGGTGTGAATCTTTATCTATATTTATGTTTACTTACTTGAAAGAATGGAGTACTCCAAATCTGGATGGTCTCAGTCACATTTAAATGATAAAGATAGTAGTTACTAATGATATTCATCAACACAGGTAAAGAATAAACCATAGTACTGTTGAAAACAGCTGTAAATATATAGTCCTACAAGTTAAAAAAGAGTAATTACATACTTTACGTAACTGAGTATATTGTTATTTTTAAGCTTTTCTGACAAGCTAAATTCACATCAACAGTAATGAAAAGATGTTTCAACAAATCACAGAAATAGTATTCAATAATAAAGATAATCCACCTTGGAATGTGCAGGTATTTTTGATAGTTTTCAGCAAAAATATAAAAAAATAAGTTCCTTAAAGCTTTATAGTGCATAAAAAATAAATAAATATAGCTACAATTCTAACAGTAGATTCTAATTTCTGACTAATGAGGTAAATTTCAGCAAATGATTAATCTCAGAGGAATTATTTTAATTTTTTATAACTCTTAAATGAAGATTCAAAAGGATGACTCTTACCTTTTCTGAATACATCACGTTTAAAGCTGCACTGTGAGGAGCAGCAGATACATAGTCACTGTCATTAAACATGGTCACCATTATGTTCTGGTATGTGAAAAAGCTAATAAGATCACTGATAGCTGATTCTGGTATTAGAAAATAAGCAAACAAAGAATCAGTTTCAATAAGAGACACAGACTGTTAACAACACTGGACAGATCCCTCTCACGGTTGACATGATTAAGAGCACTGACTCTGGCACCAGTTACTCTGAACTCCAGTCCAAGTTGATCCACTTACACTATCTGCCCTTCAAGCCAGTTAACCTAATTTCTTCTTGTGTAAAGTGAAGATAATGTGAGGACCAGCCATGCATATACAGTGGTCATGAGGGTGAACGAATGCACATGCAGGGTTTAGACCAGAACTCAGAACACAGTCCCTGTGTAAGTTGTACCTGCTACTGATGCTGCTACAATTAGTATATAATTTTTAAAATGCTCTCTTGATATTTGGTTGAATAGTAAAAATAAAAATCTACATGGCAGTTTCAGTAACATGATAAGCAGCTAAGATCAGAAAGGCACAAACTAGGGGTAGCAGCATTACTTCTTACAGGATTTTTGTATGTTCTAGAGAGACAAGTTTTATAAATACCAAATGCCTTAGCAAACGACAAAATATTCACACATGTAACCAGGTCTTTATAATCATCAGGTCTCTAAATAATCTGGAGCCAAGGGAAAGATTTTGAAAAGTATGAGACTCCATGTAGTACTCTATAAAATTTATATCAAAACTGAAAGCAATTCTAAATAAAAGAAAATAATCACAAAACACAACATTTTCTTAAGATATTCTATCTAAATGAATTTTTTCCACACAAGAGAAAGCACCGGATTCTAACTATAATTATTTTAAGAGTAGTTTGTAATCATTTCAAGTACCATGAGAGAAGCTATCTATATGGATGGGAACACTGCAGAAACAACTGATAACGTATGAATGAAGTTTTGCAACAGCATTTAAAATTTTCAAAATCAGAATCCTACATCAGTTTGTTTACTTACTCAACTTAGCATTTAATATGTTTGATTAAAGATATATGTGTCTAAAGCAAACTTTTCTTAGTTTTAACTAATTCTTCACATAGTCCTTGAAAGATTACTTACATACTTCTATGCAGATATTTAAGTGTATAAATATACACTTTCTAATATTTTACAACTCCCATTTATTTTACTCATGAACTTTGAAAGAAAGCATGCTAAGAACAATGTTGCAACTAAACGCTTTTAAAAATAAGTTCAGTGATTTTACATAGCATAAACGAATTATTTTATAACTACCAACTTTTAAGTTTTCATTTCTGTAATGTTTTAGCATCAATAAAGTAAACATTTCAATTATTTTAGATTTTTGTGGCGATAGACACGCTTTACCTCAAACATACTTCTAAAACTCAAATCTCTGAACTGTATCTACCCCTCTAACCCATATCCCAACCAACACACATTCACAGACCTTCACACACTCTCACCAGTAGAATTTTGAAGAAGTAAACTTGTTTTGTACTTATGAGGTTTATCTTCAGGTTTCAGAAAATACAAGTCTGGAGTAAGCTGAATGGGAACCACGGCGTGGTGAAAAGTGTGATGTACCAAAAACATAAAAATCTGAACTGCAAAAAAGATTAAAAGCAGAAGCAATCTAAAAGGGGGGAAAAAAAAGAACAGTTTAGGGTACATTGATATGTAAATCTATTAAAAAATCTTTCACTTTGGTACAGATTCACATCTCAGATAGTCAAAAGATAATATCTAGAAACAACAACAAAACCTTATCATAATACTGGGGGGATCCAAAATTGAGTGACAAAGTAACAGCGGGGATAGGAGAGAGAAAAAAATTATGAATGTATATTTTAGACCAATCACTATTATTAAAGGTTATGTAAATAGGTTGTAACAACTGTTAAGGGATCGGATATTGTCACAAATATTTATGTTTCTATTCTCTTTAAGAATCTATTTCTACCCCTGCCTCTGTTCTAACCATTTATTTTTCACATACTTACAAGACTTAGATACAGAGAAGAAAATAAAAATACAGCGAAACACTGACAACCTCAAAATTCCATCCAATACAATTTCATCACCTTAACTGTTGTCACACTCCTCTGGTAGCAAATTAAGGAAGTAGTATGCAATAGGCTATGGTGTCTATGGTGTTCTTCTACCTGGGAGACGTCTCCTCATCCTACAAACTGTCTCCACAAGATACCATAAGTGTCACATGTGGTTAGAGAGCTTACTTCATCAAACTTTATTTAACAATTTAAAATTTTCATATACTTCATACTTTAAAACAAGCATAATGAAATTAGCACCTAATGCATGATTTCCCAAGCCAGAACACATTTAAATACAGCTCTATAATAAGTTATAGGTGTTTTGGATAGGAAAAAAATAGCCATTAGGTAGTATTTGGAATCTCCAGGTTAAATAACATATTTTGTCATAAAACTATTCTTTATCATAGAACCATTCATTCTCTTTAAGATTTTATATATTAATAAACAACTCTTTGAGGAATATCAGATATATTTCCTAGATGTAGTTGATCATGGGACATTTTCTGTTTTGACATGAATGTGCCCCATCAAGTTGATGTGTTAAGGTTCTAATCCCTAACTTGATGGGGGATCTGAAGGCAGAATCTGGGAGGTAACCTGAGTAAGCAGAGTTCATGGGGGGCAGAGTCGTCCTAAGTTTGGTACTCTTATAACAATACAAAAAAGGCACAAGAACACACGAGTGTGCTCGTTCACATGCTCTCTCCTCCTGTGTACAGAAGAAAAGAACTTGTGGGGAGCTCACAGTGAGGTAGAGGTAATGCAAAAGGCTGACCAGGTGGGCCTTCAGACCTCAGACATCCAGCCTCCAGAACTGTGAGAAAAAATGAATTTCTGTGACTTAAGCAACTAAATCGAGTATTTTATTATAACATCCTGAGGAGAAATACTTCTTCTCTACCCCAGTATTTGTTATTTTTAATAAATCAATTCGTAGCACCTTATAGAAAGAGGGTGATACGAAAGTTTTAGTTAAAAAGTTATTTTGATCCCAGGACTAGGAACTAGACAGCCTTCTTGGTATTTTAGCTTCCAGATCTGATAATACAGTTAAAATTTACTTTCCCTGTAATTTACAAGAAGTGATTATAAAAATTTACTCATGGATACTTCAAGATAGAGGAAATGATAAGTGTAAAATAAAATTGAAAACATAATGACAGCAATTCAAAAATTATAAAACTAGTGTAAATTATCATTTTCTCTTTAGATGTGATGACAAACACTGGAGCTTTAAAAAGAATAAATCTCTAGGGATAGTTAAAACAACTATATTTTTCCCTAACACTATGAAATTATTATAATTATACTTACACTGATCTCAGTGATTTACTTTCACGTTTCAAGGTAAGGAAATGAAATTTTGCTATTGTAGACACCTGCTGTTTCCAAAGGCTCATGGTGCTCACAAGGGAAGCTTTTGTTTCAGAAAGGATAAGAAAGCTTTGCTCCATTTCATCAAAAGATTTTGAATCCATTTCCTCCTCTGGTGGCTGTTGTGTAAATACACTATAATCTATTTGCCAAAGCAAAAATAAAATTGTGGTATACTCCTTTAGAAAAAGGTCAAAGCTTTTAAAGGCTCATCTATTTAAAGATGCATATATCTGGCAGTGTGGTGAACAAATGTAGCTAGCTCTCCTAGGCTTTAGTACTATCTATTAAAACTGAACATATGCAAATCTTCTGATTCAGGAAATCCTCTATTAGGCAGGCGCCCAACGGACATAAGTATATAGGGCTCCCAAAAATCTATGCACATTCTTAGTAAAGCAATATCCAAATACCTGTAAACTGGAAAGAACCAAACATATACCAAAAAGTGAATGAATCATGGTAAATTATGCCAATTGCAGAATGGTATAAAACAATGAAAGCAAACAAACCACTGAACAACTATACATAAAATGGTGGAATCTTACAAAGGCAACAATATGTAGAAGTCAAATACAAAGCTACACACGGTTATTACACTAGTTCAAAAACTGGATGCACACTTATGTCTAAGGGTTCTGTTTTCTGCAAATATGTAACAACCAAAACTTTTCTGCAGATTTTCCTCTCTGACTACAATTTAACGTCGTATCCTCATTAAACACTGTCACTTTGCTTTTTTCTCCTTGACAGTGTTGCTTCACTTTTCTATTGCATTTAACTTTAGACTCAGTTGACTGCCAAAAATCTGTCCTTCATCCTTGGTCTCTGGAAGAGTTATGAGCCAAATGTCTACATTAACATCGTTTCCAACTTCTCCTAAAGCTGTGCATAATCAATAATGTGTGATGAGAGTGGTTATTACCCTAACACTTGTAAGTGTTCACATAACAAATTTTGTAATGTGAATAGTATTTCAGATTTACTTTTTGTATTTAACATTCATTTTCAATTACAAGTATATATTTTAAATGTATTTAGAACGAAAACTTCTTTACGTATTTTACGTTGAAATTCTACAAGTTAAAGTGTATCAATTCCACGGCAAGAATATATACTATATAACTAATGATCATTCATATTAAACTAAAAAAATCATGACTTTATGAAAAAGTTAGTGCAAATATTCAAGAGAATATATTAGTCAACTTTAAGAACATTATAGCTTTCGAATCTACACATACAATTTTTAGTTTGAGTAATAAAAGAGATTAAACCACATTAATTTTTACATAGTTGGTTGTTCAGTACATTAGCACTGGTAATATTAAATAAAAACTTTTGGAGGCTTTCTTTCATTTTTTTGTTATTTAATTATATTAAGGCCATAGACTTTTAATAAAATACTTTTAAATTTTTTCAGTTTGTCAGATTGCATTAAACACAGAGTAACAACTTTATCATTTCAAATATGCAGAAGAATGAAAAATTACAAAATAACAAAAATAACAGGTTCAGAGTAAACTTCTTCGAATCACATATGGAGACACAAAATATAAAGAACCATGAGATAGAGACACACTGTTCCCTCCATAAAGATAAACAAATATTACATGCTGATTAAAAAGAAAAATCAAAAACTAAAGAATACATTTCTTCTCCATCTGAAAAATGAACATCAGGTATCATAAATACCTAATCATAGAAATAATTTTGCATTTGAGATCCCAGAAAATTATTGTTCCCATACAGTATTTCCAATCATTTAAAATTTTACTATCCACACCGGGAATAACAAAATTCTAGCAAAAAAAAAAACCAATTATACAACTTCAGAAAGTTTAACATGAAGGAGGTTTATTTCATGACAGGTTCAAGAGTTTACATATGGCTTTGATCTCAGTAATTTTCACCACCAGCCACTTGCCATAAATACAAAAATGTACACAAAACATCTGAACCCTTTTTTATGATAAATAACATTTCAGTTTTCCTCACTCTCCTGACCTACTACAACCATATTGCTCACCCTTCAATTATAATAATTTCCTCAACTCACATACTTACCTTAAACTACACAGCTCTGACTTTGCTCCTTACCAGACCACTGAAATTGGTTCTGCCAAGGTTACTGTTTTCTTCCAAGCTACCTTCAGTTTCTAAAACTGTATTTTCCGTCTTTATTCTTGACAGTAACTGACAAATAACTGCACATTTTCTCAAAATGCCATTTTTATAGGCTTTTACATATCTGTCTTTTTAAAGAAAAAAGCCCCACAATTGCTCCTTCCCCTTACTCTCATCAGAACTCTACCTGAGGTGATCTCATCCAACTCCATGGCACCATCTCCATGAAACTTAAAATACGTACCTTCAGATCTACCACCTTCACTTAGATCCAGATACATCTCAACTAATACAACCACATTCATGCTTGGATTCTTTCATTCCACAAAGTCGTTCCTCCTCCATTCTTAGAAAATGGCAATCCCTAGTCCTCAAGCCAAAGCTAAAGAATTATTGTTGCTTACTTGCTTTCCCACATCCCTAACCCTCAGCCCATCACCAAGTTATCACTACTGCAACCACTCCTATACCAAATCAATATTTCACTACCATCCTAGTTCAAGCTAAAAGTAAGTGCAGCAGTTTTCCAACTAGTCCTCCTATTTCCTCTCTTCCTCAACAATACACTGTTCATTCAACAACTGGAATGCATTTTAAATGCAAATCAGATCACATTAGTCCTTTGCTCTAAAATTCTTGAGTTTCACATTGAACTAAGAGAACAAGAAACTAAAAAACTTATTTTCCAGATGTTCCAAGGCAAAACATGATCTAGACCTTGCACACATGCTGATTTTACTGTGTATTATCACCTCCATGAGTCTAGCCAGAGTGGTTTGGTTTTTGTTTTTCAACATTTTTTGTGCCTCAAAGACATTCAACTCCTTCCTTAATTAACACCTTTGAAATAATAATTTTCCTCACTCATTTCCTCCAGAAAGTTGTGTCTTCAAAGCTTTGGATTCCTGATTTTTTTTTTGTGTCTTTCAAGTCTCAATTCAAATATCCCCTCAACAGAGGCCTCCCTGACAATGCAATCCATGTTCATCGCCATCTAGGAACCTCTACTTATTTCCTTCATCCCTCCTACTACTTTCGGTAAATACTTAAATGACCTGTTTATTTCTGCAGTTCCTTCCCTAAAATAATATAAATTTACATGCTTATATAATTATTGGTCTTTGTAACTACTATTCTGTGTTTACCTGCTTGGTCAATCTCTGCTTCAACTTCTAGCTTTAAGAATACATCTTCCAAAGTTGTCATGGAAACACCATAAGAGATAACACCCAACTCTGAATGAATATCCAGAGCAGAAAACAAACCTAAAGGGAAAGAAAATGACAGACTATGAATAGGTAAGCATACTATCATCCATTGTCCTGAAATATAATTTAAAAATAGAACAGGATTTAAGTTTACTCAGCTGGCACAGTATTTCTTAAGCTTTTTGGTCTCGGGACATGACACTTTTAATATTCTCACAAGCTGCTTATGATCCCAAGGAAGTTTTGTTTATGGGAATATATTCATCATATACTTAGCAAAAATTAAAACTAAAACTTTTGCAGCTTTTGAAAGTAAAATTGAGCATGGTTGAAACAATATATACAGAAAAAATTACTTAAATCCTTATTCTTTTAAAAACAAAAATAAACGTATGTTAACAACATGTTAAAAATATTTTTCAGAACAGAAGGAATCAGTAAGACGACATTCTGTGTGGTTAATGTGTCTTAACAGGGACAGATGGGTTCTAATCTCATGGTTCTACGTTCAACCTGTAAAGGTAGCACACCTGCCATGCAATATCTGGAAATACTACTGATGAGAATCTGAGGGTCAAAAAGCAAATATGGATGAACTGGAATTATTTGAACTATTAGAAGAAAGTGCTGATCTCATAAACTCCTTCAAGAGGCGTGAGGGTCAACAGCCCTGGAGATCTTACTACATATTCTGAAATTCAGTGAAGTACTAAGTATTAATATAATTATCAAAAAAACACAAGAAGCCACAAAGTGAAGAAAGTGAGTACTAGAATCAGGCTGCAGATAGGTTCACAACTCAGCTCTGCCATTTTCTTCCTGCTTTCCTTCAGACAAGTTCCCTAAAACTTTCTATATTTATTTCCTCATTTATGAAGGAAGCAATAACATCTGTCTCACATACTTGTGGAAATAGGGGGAAAATTGAAAAATTAATCATAAAGTACAAAGACCAGTACTGGGCAAAAAAAGTTCCTCATAAATGTTATTAAAAAATTGCAAACAAGGAGGTACAAGGAGAGAAAATGGCTGATTCAGTCAAATAAAAGATACAACTAAATCAATGTAAAGCAGTAAAAAATGCATTTAAGAGGTTTTCTTTTGTTTATTGTAAACATATCTGGTATAGTTACTGATGTTGTCCTGGGACTTGTAAAATTAACAGAGCATGATGCAATTATTGTTCAAAACTCACATCTGATGAAACATCACTGCATAGTATATTATTAAAATTTATGTACAGAAGCTTTAAAAATGGATAACAAGCAAGTTATCATTAAGGCTGCAAATTTCATTACAATCAAGGGATTGAATCATGGCCAATTCTAGGAATCCCTTAAAAATACAGATGCTGACTATGGTGATGTCATTTCCTTTTTGAAAGTAAGATGGCTAAATGAAGGCAAAAATCTGAAAAGATTTTATGATTTGTGACATAAAATCAAGTAATTTATGATATCAAAAACAAAACTTATTCCTGAGCTTGACAATGAAAACCAGCTTACAAATTTATCATTTTTAGTGGATTTAATTGCTCATTTAAATGAGTTAAACACATGCCTTCAGCAGTAAAAACCAACTTTATCAATACAACATTTCAAACCATAACAGCATTATAAATGAAACAGAATTAGGGCAACATTCAAATTAAGATAAACAATTTTATGCCCTTTGACACGTTGGCTAAACACAGTCCTGCTAACAGTAGAGAATATTCAATCTTGCTTTTGATTTTATACAAGAATTTGAAAACAGGTTTCAAGATTTACAGAAACATAATATTTTTGTATATGTGCACCTCAATTTTTAGGTGACGTAAATATATTGCAAATTACTTGCTGATTTTCAAATAAAATGCTACCTGACATTCAACTTTAAGAAAAATGTTATCATATTTTTACTAGACTTTTATCAGGAACCCCTCAAGATATCTTCCCACAGACAAATATCCCTCACTTCACAGGCATTCCATTCCTATGTATGTTGTCATTTTTTTTACTGAGCAACTATTTTCAAGAACGAAGCACATAAAATGAGAATCAAAGTAGCTTATGAGCAACTCTGAGAACTCACTGAAAATTATAACTACTTCCATAAAACAAGGCTGATGCATTCATTTAAAAAAAAATTCAGGGGCTGGAGGAATGGTTCAGCGGTTAGAGAGAGGGAAGCACTTAGGCAAGCACTAAGCACCTGAGATTCCCTAGCACCACATATGGGCATGGTAGTACACGCCTGTAATTCCAGCACTCGGGAGGCTGAGGCAGGAGGATTGTTGTGAATTCAAGGTCAGCCTGGGCTCCATAGTGAGTTCAGGACCAGCCTGGACTCTAGAGTAAGACTCTATCTCAAAAAAGTCACATATCCCCTTGTCTTATGATTATGTTTCCCTCATTTTTAAATGTTATAAAAAAGTATTAAAAAGGATCATGATTATTTACATATATTAACTATATTAGATGTTTTATATGTGGTCCTAGACAACTCCTTTCCACCTGACACAGTCCAAACAAGCCCCAAAATTGGATAGGATGGTCTAGGGGACTGGCAAAACACACCTATGGGTGGGTCTGGTTTCTGGCTTCTTCCTCCCTTCTTCTGCTGTTCACCTGATATTCTTCCTGGCCGCCAGGATCTTATTTCAAGCAGCTCCACTTCACTACAGCCTTCAACCGTAAGTTCCTACCTTGCAGCCAGCCAACACGGCCTGAAACTACCAAACCTATGAGCCAAATAAATCTTTTGCCCTTTAAGTTGTAAGTGTCAAGTATTATGTCCCAGTTGAGAAGCTGAGCAATTCAATTAACAATTTCTTTTTAAGAAACTAATAAAATTACTATAAAAATGTATTTCTAATCATGAGAGAAATACCAAGTGAATTCTGTATAATATATATATCAATAACATTCTATTTGCTTATAAAAACTTCCAAACTGAGAAAAGAAACTGAGTTTGAGTTACTCATCATAAAATTAAAAAACAATGCCTTAAGAAAAACAATTATTAATAATAATTCTTAGAATGATTATAATTCATTATAAAACCTTAAAATTAGAAAATAACTTTAAGAACATATCCAAATAACAGGAGGCCTACAAGCAAATTTAAAGCAACTTATTTTTTTTCTAGAAAACAAATACAATTACTTTCACATTTTTCTTACATAAAGTATTTAACACAGTATATATTTTCTGCATACTGCTTGCAAAAAATAATTACTGTGCAATAGTTGAGGTTTTCAAAAAAAAATTATTAACTTTGGCCAACTGGAAACACAAAAACATTACACACAAACATGAGAAATCAAGAAATCTATTCCCAGTTGCAAAATTCCTGTCCAGCAACTAAGAATCTGAAAGTTAATACCTGAAAATTTGTCCATGTCTTTGAAAGGTAAGCTATACACAAGCTGCTGGTCATTCTGCTGCAACAAAGTAGCTCCAGGTATGTGCTGTCTAACCAGTGAAGACAGAGATTCTGTGGCACAGTACTGGTCTATGTACATGCTAGAGAAAACCAAGAAGCATAAATAAGGTCACGGTTATTCAATAATCACAAAGTAAAAATTCTAAGTGCTTTAAATTTGGCATGATAAAAGATGAATAAAATATAATATGGAAAGCATTAAAAATAATAACAGTAGATTGAGAACAAACATACAGAATAAATTCAATAAAGAATGACTGATACCTCAGGCGGTAGCCAATTCCCCATTTACTTTTGAGAAAAATTGAAGAACCAACACATTTCAGCATTCCTTGTGATATGACAGCTTTCCTATCTGCAAACAAAGATTTCCATTTCAACCTCTAGTAACAGCAGCAGTAACTGTTAATTATACTGCATGAATTAATACATGAAAACTATTTAATTATTATCCCAATCACCATAAGTACCTCCTGAGGAGGTCACTAGATTGGCATGATTAGTTTTTTTCCAGTGAGAACTCAGTGGCAATAAGAAAATGTACTTCTTACATGGCACTTGCAGCTCTTATACAAAAAGCCAAGACACAGAAGCAGGTGGTCTGCCTCAGAGGACATTTCCTTTATACTACTGCAAACAACTCAGACTAGTCCTAAAATGCCTACTAATGCTAGAATTCTCAAAGGTTCCCTCTACAAGCAAACCCACCAAATAACAGAGAAATAATAACAAAAATTAAATGCTACTTTGTTGTTGTTTCAAACAAACATACTGTTAAAGAGATGAACAATGCATTCAATTTAACAGATCAGACTACAAACTGAACGAGATTGCTGTAGAATTTCAAACTTCTGGATCTTGTCATATGCATTAAAAATGATGTGGTAACTTAAACCTGGATTTTTCAACTGTACAGAAATCAAATAGCACGCATAAAAATGCTTATCGTTCCTGCAAGGTTGGTCCTTAACCAGCACCAGGTAACCGGGTTTTACAGAAGAGTTCTCATCAGTCTCAAAACAGATAAAGGTGGTTCACTATGGTTAAACTGTACAAACAACGTGACTTAAGCTGAACATCTGCTTTTCTTTCTGGAAAGGTGGAATTCTGGTACGAGGCAGGTAGGAGTACCCACATTACCAGGACCCAGTGTTAGACAGTCTCTAGCTTTCCTGATAGTATTACACACGTGGTTATAACTCAGCACTGGAAAACTTATGTGCATCCCTTGCGACTCCAATGAGAGGAACTCTAGGAAGTTTGTTCCTCGTTTCCTCCTTGTAATTTACTCCTTTGGCTAACTCTGCTTTATACCCATCACTATAATAAGTTATAGCCATGAGGATGACCGTGTGCTAAGTTTTGTGAGTTCTAGAAAATCACTGAACTGAGAGTGGTCTGGGGAACATTCATATGTAAATATGTGACTTATAATGTTTAAACTTTCTGTTTAAAACTTTATTATTAGATAATAGTTTTTCTATTCATTCCTCATGATTTAGCACTTCTATGTGCATCTCCTTTTTGGCCCATGACCTTACCCATTAAAAATAAACCTCTCACCAGCAAGAATGTCAGCTTCATCCATGAAATGAGTACTAAATACCGTCACTCGATTGGCTTTTCTGTATTTCAAAAGGTTCCAAACAATATGTCGAGAACAGGGGTCCATTCCAGCTGTAGGTTCATCTAGCAGTAGTACCTGTGGCAAAGGGGTGTGGAAAAGCAAGGAGACTTTACAGTGCAAGTAGGTAAGGAAAAGTTCCATTTCAAGTAACCATTTTTGATGAGAAATGCACTAGATCAGATTCATCACTCATATTTGGGCCTGCATATATTTTTAAATTGTGGCTGAATATTTACCTTAGCATAGTTTTAAAAGATTATTTGTAATATGTAAGACATTACCATAATAACACTCACTGTAATTCACATCAATAAACTGAAACCGCAATAATTACATTGTCATTATCTTTATTGGTGCTGGATCTCACATGCAGGGGAATGAAATTAGATCCATATCTGCCACCACATACTAAAATCAGATCCAAATAGATCAAAGAAATAGGCATCAAAACAGAAACACTGAACTTAGAGGAAGACAGAATAAGTAAAACCCTAGAAGACATAAAGACAGGAAAGGATTTTTCTGAACAGATCACTAACTGCACAAGAAATCTCAGCAAGAATCAACAAATGGGACTACATTAAATTAAAAAGCTTTTACTTAGCAAAAGAAACGATCGACAAAGTGAAGAGACAACCCACTGAGTGGGAAAAGAAGACTTCAGTAAGACTTCAGACAAAAGATTAATATCTAGAATATACAAAAAATTGGAAAACATAAAACCTTCTAAAATAAATGAGCCCATCAAGAAGAAGGTAGCTGAAAAGAAGAAAAGGATTAATAACTAGAAAATACAAAGAACTAAAAAAATAAACCCCCCTAAAATAAAAGATCCCATCAAGAAGTGGGAAGTTGAAATAAAAAGAAACTTCTCAGGAGAAGTACAAGTGGCCAGGAAGCATATAAAAAAAATGTTCATCATTGGCCACCACAGAAATGCAAATAAAAACAACATTGAGGTTTCACCTCACTCCAGTGAGAATAGCATATATCAAAAACTAATAAAACAACAATTGTTGGTGAGGATGCAGAAAAAAAACGAACTCTCCACCATCGCTGGTGGGAATGTGATCTGGTACAACCATTATGGAAAGCCATCTGGAGGTTCCTTAGAAAGCTGAAAATAGAAATTTCATTTGATCCAGGTACTGTTCTACCGTGCATGTTCCCAAAAGAAATAAAGTCAATGTATCAAAAAGACACATGTATATCCACGTTTATAGCAGCACAATTCATAACAGCCAAGTCCTGGAAACAACCTACCTGCCCAGCCATACAGGAATGGTTAAAAAAGATGTGGTACCTATACATAACGAAATACTATGCAGCCATAAAGAAAGACAGATATGAAGCATCTGAACAGATAGGAAGCGTGGGAGGCCACCTTGAGGCAATAAGGCTGAGTGAAATGGACCAAACACAGAAGATTGACTATACATGGGTGTCCCTCTTATGAAATGCACAAAAACAATGACATCAGAAGGCCCCCAACATGAACAACAAGGTAGAGAGGCAAAGGTCAGATAGGAAAGGGGTGATCCTCTGAAAAAGGGGTGGACATAGACACTCACTGGTTCCCCAAACCCTGTGGTTCTCATGTGTCAGAGAATTTGGAATTCATGTATTCATCAAAAAATGTTAAATTTTATGGTATATGAAATTTTTCACCATGCTAAAATTGTTTAAAAAACAAGACTAATTTTACTTGAAAAAAAATGTGGGGGCAAGACTAAGATTAATTAACACAGGGCCAGGATCTGGCATCATCCCAAGCTGCTTCAGAAACAAAGAACACAGCAGGCTGTGGGGGCAGAGACCATCGCTGCAGACACGCACCTGGGCTTCGGACCCCTCCCTCTGCACAGCAGAGCACCAGCTGCTCCTGTTTCTATGGGACAGAGAGCAGCACAAACAAATACAAGCAAAACCAATGTAATGGGACAGTGACACACTCAACTATTTCTTTGATTTTGTCCTCTTTTAACTTTCATCATGAAGTGATAAAAATGTAGTCATCATCCAAGACTAACAAATGGTATTTTCTGGCCTTATGGTCTTCAATGTCTTTATTTTTCGAGATGATGTCTCTATTCTTCACAAGCCGTTCTGGAACTTCAGGCTCGCGCAGTCCTCCCACCTCAACCTACTGAGTAACTTGGATTATTGGCATATGCCACTGCGCCCGGAGAGATTTAAAAGGAAAACACTGCAGTTATAACTTCTTCCCCAATATAATAACCATTTTAAATATCTTTCTACTATGTTCATTACAATATATATTTTGTGTATATTTAAACTTTACATAATGTATCACCTATTTCTCCACAGCTTCTTTTTCTATCTAGTTTAATTTTATAAGACCTCATCATTAAAATTAATATTTACTTACCTTTGGATTCCCGAGAACAGCAATACCCAAAGAAAGCTTTCTTTTTTGACCACCACTTAATTTTTTGGCCTGGTTATCTTTGATAGCCTGCATGTCTAAATCTAGTAAAACCTTCTGCACCTGTAAAAATAAAGTGCAGATACTGTTATTTTTAATATCACATCACTTACATAATTATCAATGTTAACTTTTAAGTATTTGGATATTAAGTATCACTGTAATGATTATTGGGTAAATATAAGTTTATAAGTAATATCATTTTTAAAATGTTCATTTACAGTAGAAATTAAATTTGACATATAAATACAATTTTGAAAATATCAACTAAGAAGATTCTTTAGCAAAAGGTCCGTTTAGCTTCTGTGTTTTTCTGGGGGTGGGGGGGGTAACTAAAAAGGACAGAGCAGGGTAAAGGCTCTGTGAGAATGGGGCATTGGAAGACTGAAAGTGGAAACGAACAGGGGAGGGCGGAGATACTGAAAGGAAGCCAGCACCCTCCTGGTGAAACAGGGGCTGTTTTGTATGTGCTAAAACATTTATTTCAAATCCTTTTAATTCCTTGTTAGCAACTTTCTGTTTCCTGGCTAAGAGGCTTTAAATTTAGATTTTCAAACATTTTTATTATACAAATTAATATGAAATAGTACTAATTTACAGAAAATACAGTGAAGATTTCTAGATGAACATACTTCTTGTATTATATTGTTGGCTGGTATTCCTTTGATTGAAGCCAAAATTGATAAATTTTCTTCCACTGTCAAGACATCAAAGTGTATATCTAACTGTGGACAAATGCCAATCATTTTTCTTGCTTCAAACATTTCATCTATTTCTGAGACTCTGTGTCCATATATAGAAGCAAACCCTAAAAGCAAAATATGTGTTTAAATTTATATTAAAGACATTAAGTATTAAAACGTACATGTTCTGATGGATCCTAGTAACTTAGATATGCGGTTCATATATATATACACATACACACATACACACACACACACACACACACACACACACACACACACATATATATATAGGTAAGAATTAATATAAGTTCAGAGGATAAAACACAGCTTTATTTCCATATTACTGGTGACATGCTACCATTTATATAACAATTTCAGTCATTGTCCTTCATTGCAGACCATGTTACACTATGGAAGGAGCAACAAAATACAAACCTAATGCTCAATATAAAAATATCCTGATGTATCTTTTAATTATATTCTAATAACAATTACTCTTTTTCCAGATATTATGCAATAGTGAACAGAACAAAAATATTACCCCAAACTAGCTCTGTGGCATTAAAGATATAATGTAATGTTTCCAAATTCCAGCCTTTTTTCTTTTATAAAATGAATACTCACATGGTCTACTGAAGAACTATTAATCAATGTGACAATGGATGAAGAAACATAATAAAAATCATGTAACCTTAAATGTTGACAATTATAATTAATATCAAAGGCTGCCACAATTAAGGATAGAGAACAAAATTAGTTTGAAAAACGATACATTTAAAAGGTTGACATGCAGATTTAAAGGAATTTCACTAGTTTATGAAGTAAAATATGTATTTTACTACCACAGCATTTGTTTATTGTAGAAACACGGTGCTTTCACATTGAATTCTAACATACAGAACAATCACAGGTCGAAATTATATCTCTAACGCATAGCTCTTAAAGTTTGTTTTAGAAGATGCAATTAACACTTACCATTCTTCCCTTTTGAAGTTTTTCTGTATGTTTAGAAATTTGCACTTACTTTCCCAACCTAAAATGGTCTATGGGTCTGATTTAATTTCCAACTGGTTTTTGACTTACCCTTTCTTGCAAACACACACACACACACACACACACACACACACACACACACACACTCTACATACTAAGAACAGGAACAAATTACATCTTTTTTATATTATTAAACATAACAGCCTTTATTTTATATTGAAAAACATCATGTGTATAGTAGAAAAAAGTTAAAGGTACAGAAGTTGGTTTCAAATTAGTGGCAAAAATACCCTAATATACATTTAAAGGATAAATACAATTACTAAATAATGTGATATCTTGATTAATAAAACCAAATATAAAGTCAGACATTTTTAAGTCAAAAAAACCTCTCACCATCAGAAGGCGGGCACAGCCCACAGAGGATATGCATCAGTGTGCTCTTTCCTGTTCCACTGTGGCCAAGTAATGCAGTAATCTGACCTTCATATATATCAAATGATAAATCTAGTGCAGGAAAAAAGAAAACTCAATGTGATTCTTATTTTTCTGTTCAGCTATACAAAGCTAAACAAGACAATCTGTAATACTTGGGCAATCTTGAAGTCAATAAATAGAAAGATAAAGTTAGTACTATATTTTATAATAAGTCAAATAGCTTTCCTATTGTACTGAGTGGTATGAACAGTAAGAAAAGCACGTTTAAAAATTTTATTGAGTTGTTCATAAAATAATCAGAGTGTAAACAAATTATTTGGAATTTTTCTGTTTACTGACTTTTAGTAAATCCCAAGAGAATTAAAACTTAGAAAAATTATCTCCTAAAGGTATTTAAGACATGTTATATACACTGGGGAAAAAAAAAAAAACCCAGGAATGGCTAGCTATATACTTAAAAATTTCAGTGTAATGAAAAGATAAGACTGGATGCATGTATAAATGATTGAAGGAAGACAAGAGGAGACCTACGATCAAATGGAAAATAGTCAAGAAACCAGGCTAAGGATGAAATGCAAAACAAGGAAGAAATACCATCATACCCCAGCCAGTAAGGCAAGCCAAAGAAGGGAAAGGCAGCAAAACCGTGGAGTATCTTAAATGTACAGTGGGAACGAAGGCTGAAGTAAGAAACTCGGGACAAGACCAGGAATATACTTGTCCTGGAGGAGCAGAGAGCACCAACTCTACATATACATATGTATGCTGCATATGCACGTATTATTTTGAATTTAAATACTTCAGTAAATTATCTTTAAGTACAATAGTTACTTCACAAAAATATGTTTACATGCACATAAACCCAGATTAATTCTATAATCCAGGAAAATATAAGACTCAATTTCTGACATCTCTATATAAAAAGTGATATAAAAAGCATGGAAAAAATATACAAGATAGGTGAAAGTAAGACTTCAAAATACAGCTTTATAGCACGTTAGACCTAACTGAAGAAAAAAATCAGTGATTAAAAATAAATATATGTAACAAGAAAAAAGAATAAGCAATTCAGGTAAGAGAACAAAAGGCAAATGAGATTTTTTAAAAAGTCATCACATGTAATAATAATCTCAAAATACAAAAGGTATAGAACAGAAACAGGACAGAAGTAATATCAGAAAAAATAGCTAAGAACTTTCTGAAACAGAAGAAGGTATCAAGAAACAAACTCAATGTGTACTATGTAACAAAAACAATATAAAGTACAAAAAAAAAACCCACCAAGAAGTATGGTCTAGTAAAATTCTGGAAAAATAAAAAAAAAAAAAAACATTTTTAAACACAGCCAAGGAAAACATATATGCCAGCAACTGAATAAGAATATTACTACTATAGGATTCTTTACAACCAGAACAATGCAAACAAGAAGACAACATGAGTTACTTTTTTGAGTACTGAGAAAAGGAAATGCTAAATTTAAACTACACATTCACAGAAATATCCTTCAAAATTGAAGGTGAGTAGAAGATAGTTTCAAACATAAACAGAATTTATCACTGAGACCTGCATTACCAGAAATATTTTAAAAAGTTTTACACTGAAGGAAAATAAACCTAGATGAAGGATCTGATACAGAAAAATAATGTGGTAAATATATAGGTACAACTATATCTCATTGTGTAGTGCAAGCTCGCTTCAAACTCACAGCAATGCTCCTGTCTCAGTCTCCCGAGTGCTGGGATTGTAGGTGCATGCCACCAGGCCCAGCTTATGCGGGGCTGGAGAATGGAATTCAGGGCCCTAAGCTTGCTTGGCAAGCACTTTTACCACTGAGATAACTCCTCCAGCCCCAGCTATCCTTTAAAAACAGTACTGTGTTGGTTTAAAATAGGTGAAAACAATATTAAATAAGTTAGAACAAAGATAAAAGTTTGTGGCCTTTGTCTGCAGAACAGTAAAGCTGTAACTTATAAGTCAAAGATGTAGACCACCCTAGGTAATAATTTAGGAGAGGTATGTGTAACCAAGAAGCTAAGCAAGGAAGTGAGGCCAATATAACACACACTGCTGAAATGCTTCCAGTACAGCTACCATGCAGGAGAGTGGGAGAGCATGCGAGACAAGTAACACCACCCTCAGCCCAGGAAGGGGGACAGTCTCCCCACAGCCAGGGAGGCCAGCCAAACCACAGACTCTTTAAGACAGAGTAAAATAGTAGCTGCCTTAAGTCATTCTGCTTCTGGGGGCTCGCAACACATAGCTGCGTATCTAGAAAAAGCGGCACAAATTAGACACAAAGAAAAGTAGTAACACAGGTATAGCAAATACAGTAATATAAATCAAAATGCAAAGAAAATGAAGACAAGAAATATCATAAAGCCAAAAAAGACTTGATTTTAAAAATCTGATGTTGGCTTTGTTATATGACATAAAGTTTCTAAAGTCAAGACAGATAAATATGAATATTTAAATATTCCAGTTAAGTATGCAGGTAGTTTTCTGATTTGTACTTCAATGCCATGAACTAAATCCTAGGAAAGCTACTTACTTCTCAGAGCCTCTACATTCTCACTTTTCTTTCTGTATGTCTTCTGAATACCACTTATTCTGAAAAACACAGTTTTCTATTAAAGGCATTTTAAAAACAGATAATTATGTGTGTTTACATGTGTATTACTATAAAGGCTCTCACATATGTTAAACTGTAGCTTATAAAATTTGAACTGAATGTATGTCTCTATTAATACAAGATGCTTTCTAAACATTAAGGAAGGGGTATATTCCCATGTTGTTATGTTGGTAAAATTTTGCCTTTTTTCCTTCTTGCAGAAATATTTTGTGGTCATGTGTTCTAAAAAAAGTTGCCATATTTGTGCAAAAACTGGTAAGAAGAAAGTCATACTCACTAGTATTAATACCGAAGTATTTTTCTACTAAAACAATCAGACAAAGAAAGGTGATGGTAATTATGAAATTATGTAAAATTATTTCATATAATGCTCTTGTGGGGGAGAGGCAGTGGAGGGAAAATATTGAAGATTTTTACATGTGGGACAATTATTCTACTGTTGAACTATGTCCTCAGCCCCAGCCCTGAAGTATTTTAAAGAAGCTACAACAGTATAACATAACTTTTCTTCATTTTTTATTAATTTTTTTTCATGCTAACTTCTAAAAGTGAATGGAACATTTGATTCAAGCGATCTAAAGATTTCATCTGAGTAATTATTTATTATATTAATTTAGGAGTATAAACCAAATACCATTTCATGTCAGTACACATACTGAACTGTCTAAAAATGTGATGCAATTATCTATTCCATTTGAAATTGTTGTACATAACTTTTGAACATGTAATGATTTTGTTAAACAATTTAAATTTCACTTTTAAAAAGATTTATCACTGGCCCACTATTTACATCTTAAGTATTTTGACTCTTTGTTGGTTCTTTCATATTTTTCTTGAATTTAAGAAACATATTTTAATTCACTTTTTCAATGTGCTGCTTAGTTGTTCTCTATTTTTTTAATTTGGTGTCAACTTACATAGCAAAGAATAATAATGCATTGCTTCAGTTCCTAAAAATATTCTAACTTGTTACAAAACAATGGTTACATAACGAAAGAGAGAAATTTCATATGTCATGAACGCAATAAAGCATGAATCAAATTACAGTACATTCCCTCCATTTCAGTCTACCTAACAGGGGGAGCTCTAAATAGCTTTACTATATAAAGACTTGGTTTTGTTAATTTCATATTTTCTTGAAATACTAAATTTCTCATCTAGCAGCAACCTTATTTTGAATAGTTGCATAGAAAATAAGAATTTTTCTTTACTAAGTAGCCCATATTAACACTGTATTTTAAAAATCATACTGTTGTCTACCAAACCTAATATACCTTACTTACAAACACATTTAAAAAACAGAATTCAAATGTGGTTCCCACAGTAATTCTTATCCTACCAAAGAATGAGTCATACCTTATGGCTTCTTTGCCAATAAATTCTGAAGAAACAGGCTCCACAATTTCACTAAAACTAATATTCCCATTAATATTGCCCTCTGACAACTCTTTATAATTTCTTTTGTTCTTTGACCAATATGACGGTTTTAGAAAATATAAAGATGATCTTCGTAAGCCAAATTCCCCTGAAAGACACATTAAAAACTGTTTAATAAATTACTTTGAAAAAGGTTTTAAACCATGAAGGCAAAAAAATGAGCTGGCAATACATGTATTTTCATTTTAAAAGCTATACTATACTAGTACAAGCTCAAATATAGACAAAAAATAACAAAGGAGTCAGGAGGAAAGGAAAGGAGACAGACATGTGTACATTACTACTGAGAGCGGGCGACCTGTGTACAATAGGATGAAAGGGAGGGGAAAACGTACAACATTACTTCATAGTTTTGGAACTAGGAGGCTCACAGAGCAAAAGAAAAAAAAATGTGACATAGAGAAGGACTGAGTTAAGAAGTTCAGCTAGGGACTTGCAGCTTTCAAAATAAACTATTCTTCTGTTACATATTCTCCTATGTTCACTAGTTGCTACAACTTCAGATGTAAAATACTTTTACTTAAAATCAAACTAAAAGTTTTAACAATCAATATGTCTTAGGATACTCAGTAGGTTAAAAAAAAATGCAGATGACACTAGCTGGGCAAGAAACAAAAATGTTTAACAGCATACCTGGAATGACTTGGTCAAGATAGACAGCCAAGAGGACATAGAATATACTATTAAGTATCAGCATGACAATTGTAATAATTAGAGGATATGGGCCTTCCGTCAAATTGGAAAATAAAGCACCTTCATTAAAATCTTCTAAATACATGACCTAAGAAACAGAAACAACAACTTTATTATATGACAAAAAGAGGCAGAAGCTAACACTGCTTACTATATTCATTATAAATTGAGTAACAGTAAAATGGGCCTTTTAACAAATTAAACTAGGAATTCGAATTTATAAGACAAACATTTCATAAAGACCTCACCAAAATAGAATGAAAACACAGCAATTCAGTTTTTTTTAAATGATGTACTTAAGCTTGGATCCGCGAACTCCTGGACTATGTAGTTATAATGCAATGATAACCAAGGAAACTAAAAGTACAATGTGATATTAATAGTCAAGGTAAACAAAAGGATTATGTCCCATGTGGAAGTTCAGTAAATCAAGTGCTAGAGCATAAAACTGATATTGATCTCTCCAACACTGAAAAAGGACAAAGTATTCTGATAAACTAATGCAATCATTAAAGTATTCTCGATAGACACATGTGATAGAATAGAAAGAGAAATGTGAGACTAATGCCTCAGGTAAGTCCCAGCTCCACTATCATGAGAATAAACTTGCATTATACCACTCCAGATTTCAGTTCCCTCATTTGCAAAGTGAAAGAGATGAATTGAGTAACACTGAAAGCCTGGACCAAGCAGACTGCAAATTCAAGTCCAGCCTGGAACTTAGTGACTCAGCAAGACCCTATCTCAAAGTCAAAAATAAAAATGGACTGAGGATGTAGCTCAATGTGAAGGCCTTAGGATCAGCCATCATTATCAACAAAGAAGGCCCTGCCACTTCAAACAGAAGCCAATGAGCCTATCATTCAACCTTGGTAGGAACTGAACAGACGCTCAAAATGTGTAGTAACTGTTCTTAGGCTCAAAGTAGTTAAAATTTCTGTTTTGTTTTTTGTTTTGAGATGGGATAGGGTCTTGTTACCCCATCTGCAGGCGGGCCTTGAACTTGCTATGTAGTTCTGGCTGGCCTGAAATTCATGACTGCCCCTCTCAGTCTCCAGAACACTTGGGTTACAGGTGTAGGTACCCACGTCTGGCTTCAAGTCATTAAAATTTAACTCAGTATTTATAAACCATCTATCTTAATTTACTTTCACACCTAGAATATGTATGGCAACCAACACAAGTATCTTCCTACATTAAATTTTTGCATTTTTTGTATTAATGAAATATATGTTCCTTTTCATTTTTAAATAAGATTTCTTTCCTTTAGAACCTGACTATACTTTTCAGGACAAATTTTAAGAAAGAAAATTTACAGATCTAAATATTTTTAGAGTAAATGGCAATTCCATTAATTCTAGAACAATAAAATCTACCAGGCTTACTTACTTCATTAACACATATATGACAAATTTGTTTTACCCCATGCATAAATTTCTGCCAGGCATTATTAGATAAATTTATACCTGGCAGCAAGACAGCAACCTAGATTACTAGCCAGTTGAAGCAACAACTTTCAACACATTGAGTTATTTTTAACACACTGAGTTACTAAACCAAAATAGTTAACATATTAAAGCAAATGATGAAAACTGTAGAATATTTAATTGAAAATATAAAATACAGACAAAATGTACTCTAAACCCTCAAGTATCTTTCTTTTTCATGCTACACAGAACTTGAAAGAAAATATTTTAAAAATACAAGATTGATATATCACCTACCTGTGCAATACCAATCAAAAAGGTACACTGACAAAAAGGACTTAAAAGCCACACTAACGATTTTGGAAAACTTTCCATGAGGACTATCAAAAGGCCAACAAATCCAAAAGATACAGTGAAAAAAAATTCAACTATTCCTACATGTTTTGATTTTTTAAAAAGAGGTGTCAGCATTAAGGCAAAAAACACCTGTAAAATAGAAATATTAAGATCAACACATTGTTCATATACACTGATAATTAAAACAAAATTAAGATTTGCTTGTGAAAAAACACTAAAGTATAACTATAATTTTTACATGCTATAATATTTCATTTTCATGTAAATAGTAACATGTATTTTAAATATTTTAACTGACAAATATTAAGGACTGAATTTCACCTGTACCATATACAAACATGACCATGGCTACACTACAGAAACCATAAAGAGCTATTTATGGCCAAATGTTTCTCAGTTTAATGTGTAAAATACACAAATAAAACAATACATCAATAAGTTTGTTTTAAATTTATTTATTGATATGATATACAATTAGCCAATTAATCTGGAAGTACCCAAGTTATTTATAACTTAAGCAGCAAGAATGATAAGTCAAAATATCCAAACTCTGATAGGTGTATGAACTAATCAAAATAGAAGCTGAAATCACTTATTGCAAAGACATTAGGTCACCCTATCAAATAAATATAAGGACTGCTAAACAGCTCTAAGTATAAAAACATCTTTTAAAATAATCATCCTACACAATTAAATTTAGGCAAGATTTCATGAATACAGTGAGAAAAAATACAGTACAAACTCAGGAGAGCTACATGTGAAATATACAAAAATGTTAAATTTAAATGAGATATTTCATAATTTTTATCTTAAAAGTATGGAAATGCAACAGATTCTCCATCATTTATTATTACATCATACATCAGTAATTTAGTAACTATGCAGTTTTTCAAGGGAAACTGACCATACCTAAACCAAAGAAAAGAATTCTGTAACTTCACCAAGTATTCTGGCAGTTCTTTATCCTTAAAGATAAAATACTTACAGACGACAATCCATATAGAAAAAAAAGAAGAAATATCACAAAGCTGCTACTTTGAGGGAATAATGAAGAAGCTGTAGCTATGACGGCCATAAGAAGGGACATCAGAAAAATCAAATTTATATACAGAAGAACCCAGGAAAGCCTAGAATGCAAACGCAAACACACTCAGTCAACTACACAGGCTTTGACAGTTAAAAAGCCACTTTAAACAAAAGCTCCTATTTATTTTATTCATTTAATTCTTAAGTCAATTTGTTTCCACATATGATCATAAATTGAAAATTACTCATCAGTAATTACGGATACTGTATTTGTTAAGCTGCAAGTAAAAGTGCTTGCTATCCAATATATGAGAAAAAAATGTTATCTCTGAGATTTGTAGAGAAAATTCTGATTTTCTTAAAATATGACAGTTTAATGAGTTAAAATTTTTCTTTATGGAATGTGCTATAATTATTAAAAATAAGTACCTGGTACTTATTTTGTCACACAAACAAATAAAACTTCTTTAATCAATCAGTGACATAATTACTATACTTATATAATGTGAGAGCAACAAAATCAACAATTGGGTCACTATTTTGACCCAAGATTTCTCTTCAAATCAGAGCTTCATGAATTGCTATAGTATTAAATTTCATAAAATTTTAGTGTTTTCAATTAGTACATTTTGATTTAATGTATGATGGCACAAAGTCACTGAAAATTAAAATTAAAAGACAATCAAATTAACAAAAAACAAACCCATCATTTTATAGAGCCAATGAGGCACTTGAGTACTTGATTAGCCTAAGTAATCCAGCTGTTTCCCTACAAAATATCTTAAAAATCTAACACATCTTAAACATCAGTCACTTCTAAAATAACATAAGCAAAAAATTATATATAAGAATCCTGTTATGTACTGTTATAATTGTTACATTAAGCCAAACAAAATATTATAAAACAGACTATTGAGTATCAGCTTACACAGTATCACCCTTCCCTCCAAAATGAGCTTACAACAGATTTTCTTATTGTAGTCAGAAAACTGAGAATGTACTTAGATTTATAAACATATAAGCCTCTAAAAATTTTCACTGTATAAAAATTCTGATACATTAAAGCTCCTTTACAGAATTTTTCCATTTATTTTTTCACAAATTATCTGTATATTCTCTTCTAATTCACCCATACAACTCGTATTCCAGGGAGAAAAAAGTCCATATGCTCTATATGTAGGCTTTAATTACTTTAACCAATTTTTCAGTGTCATGTACATGCTATGATGTTGGAAAATGACTAAAACAGGCAATTTCTAGCTTTCTAGCAATTTTATAATTTCTTGCAATAAAATATAATACAAATACATGCAGCCTTCTCCATGGATTCAAATAAAATGCCAAGTAAAATTCAAATGTATTGTCGAGGTAAGCTTTCTACATTCCTCTATCTTTACGTTAAGGCAGGCAGTTGCTGAAACTTGATGACCAGTCTTAAATTCTACAACAAAAGCAATCACTGTAGGAAAACTGGATCAAATATTCATAAAACTAATTCTGAAGCTCTTTTGGATATTTAATACAATTGCTAATTATAGCAAAAAATGATCTAATAACATACCAAAAAGCAGTGTCATGAAGTCCCATTATCTTTAAAAATTCCTTTAACTTTTTTTCTTTTTCTGCTACAATATGAATTGCCAGAAAGTATCCAAAAGGTGAGAATGCTATAACTAGGTATATTAATATTACTCCTCTGGGAAAGATATCTATTTCTACAACGGCAGATTCTCCCATAATAACAGCTTTAGTTGACTCCAGCTCGTTCCAAACGGAAACATTGGTCTTCAACTACAAATAAAACATATGAATACATCAATTTAGTTGAGACAGTCCGTAATAAACATAACATTACACCCCAAATTGAGTCAGTAACCTTAAGCAAATAAAATCTTCAAAAAGCTACACACTTGAAATAAAGTGAATGACCACAAAAATCACGAAACAAAGTAGAATTCTGTGTTTACTTTATTCTGGAAGCATACATAAAGCTTAAAATTTGAAGGTAGTGAATGTGTAAATATTGATTTAATAATCTGCCAAAGAATATAAAGCTATAAACAATTATCATCTTAAGCAATTATTTGCATCTTAATAAAAATACACATCATTATGATGGAAGGTCTTAGGAATTACTAGTCATGCCTGTTCCTATGATTATTTGTAAAAAGAGTATACCCTTTTATTACTTCAAAGTCACACATGAACTGGACGTAGTGGTACATGACTGTAATCCCAGCACTCTGAAGACTAAGACAAGACAGTGGTGAGTTTGCGGACAGCCTGGGCTACATACTAAGGTGCTTTCTCAGAAAACCAAAAGTTAATAAAATCTACATACACAGCACATACGTAAAGAAAGGTAAGACTGCACCATCTGATACTTGTCACATTCAGTGGATACCTAAACTGAGGTTTGTCTTATCTATTATCCAGCGTGGCCTGGACTGTGGGGGACTAAAGTCTTTGATCAAAACAAAGAACTGTAACACCATCAGTAAAATACATCTCATATTTCACTATGCTTACCTTACACGTCTGTTACTATTCAATTGATACGTTACATATTCCTAATACATCTAATACCATGTTGCAAAAGTTTAAAGACAGCTCTACATACATCATGTCATTGGTTCTTACAATCTTGTCAAGTAAAGTATTATTGCTGTAGTCATGGACTACATAGCAATCTTAACAATTAACACATATATAGCAGTCCTGTTTTAGGGCTGGATTCCAGGTCTACCACTATTCCTACATGTTTTGAATATACAGTTCAGTTTGATGGCAGGTACATATTTTTAAAATGATAAAATTTTATGATATAGTCAATTTCAACTAGAAAAGCAAATGAGATACTATTAATTTTAACAGTTCAAATTCTAACTCACGGATTTCATCTGATTGTTACTTGGCCCACACAATTTTTTTTTAATAAATGGATTTTCTTTCAAGTCTAGTTTTTCTGATAAGATATGAAACGCTAAATCAGGAGTATGCATGTCTTTCTTTACTACTTAATTTAAACAGACACAACCCCAGTAGCACCAAAGTATAGTATTAAAGCAGATTTGGGAGTCAAATGACATATATGAACCCTATCTTGCTATATATTAACTGAATTTTGAAATGTCACTCAATTCTCCCTATATTTCAATTTCATAGTAAGATGGAAACAATAACATCAGCAAGCTCATAGGGCTGTTAAATATTTATTAAATACATTAACAGCAGAACATAATTTTAAAATTATTTATAAATAAGTGACAAATGAGAACCAAATAAAATATAAAAATCATATCAAATAAAAGATAATTTTCTGCAAACTAAATAATCTGCATTTAAGGAGAAAACCTAAAAGCACAGATTTTTCATAAATGTTATTTTTGGTCAGTTAAGATACGGTACGGACATACTAAAATTTTATCCTTAAAACTATCAAAGGTGGACTGCAGAAAGTATTAAATCAAGGCCAGGCATGGGAACACATGCCTATAATCCCAGGTACCTGGAAGACTGAGAGAGTAGAATAGCAAGATGAAGTTCAGACTGAGTAACTTAGTGAGACTCCTCGCAAAATAAAAAACAAATAAATAAATAGAAAGGCTGAGGACGTAGGTCAGTGAAGGCCCTACGTTCAATTCCCTATACCACAAAAAGGGAAAAAAAGGCAAGAAAGTGGTTATAAAAATATTGACTAGTTTCATCATATTTACCTCTATAATGGCAGCATCTATGGATGCCTGGAGAACTGTGAACCCTGAGGACCAGTACTGGGCAGCCTCACATGACTTTGAACAAGCAGCTACGAGAAGAAAAATTTGAGATGTAAGATTCTGTACAATATGTAAGTGCTGTCTTCTAAAAACTATACACGGGGACTAGAGGAATGGCACAGCGGTTCCTGAGTTCAATTCCCCAGAACCACATAAAGCTGGGCCAGGTGGCACACGCCTGTTGTAACCCCAGTATTTGGGAGGCAGACTGCCCTTAGTCCAAGGACAGCCTGCTGGGATACACTAATGAGTTCAGGACAAGCTTGGGCCACAGAGTGAGATCTTGTCTTAAAAAAAAAGAAAGAAAAAAAGAAAAAAGGAAAAAAAGAAAACAACACATGGAGGGATACCAAAGTTACACCATCAATCTATCTCTACAGAACCCAAGCAAATGCACTACTGCCCTTCAAAGTCAACTACTATCTAGAAAATCCCTAATTGTTTATATGAAGTATTAAGATAGGCTTGAGGATGTTAAATGAAAGCCAATAAAAATGTAGAAAGAGACCTTAAGTGTAAACAGGTATTCAGGTCACATTTAACTGACCTTGGTGATTTTTAGTACTATTTACCTCTTGAATCCATATAAATAGAAGATAAGGGAATCTTATCCGGAAAAAAACGAAGTTCATAAGACATCAGGTCTTTGAAAACTACACCTACAAAGTCGCTGGACTTGGAAAGACTCGATGCCACCATTTCTTTTTCACTTGTGTATTCTTCAGTACGTATGACTGTAAAATATTATAACAATACAGTTAACCCACAAATTAAATTAAAAGTTTACTATTATACAGATAGATTTTATGATTATATTTGATCAATGGAATTTTGTAAACACTTTAGCTTTATTCTCTGACTTTTTAGAAAACTGATGGCTCTCCTAATAATACTAAATAGTGAAGAGTAAAAGAATAGTTTCACCAATCTCAAACCGTCACCCGAATACATAAATTATGCATTACTATGTTATGAATATGACAAAGTACAGTGTAAAACTACACATAGTTCATCAAAAGATTGCCATTTCTCAAACCCTCAAAGAACTATATTGAACTTTAATAATAAACAGCTTTAATATCATTTCAACTCTTTTTTAAAAATTCCACTGACCAGAAGGCTTACTTTCCAGACATACTCTTAAAATACAAGATTTCAAGAAGCAATGATGTTATAAAAGCAACTGCTAATGTGGCCCATCTGTCACGAAGTAAAATTAGTGTGAATTGTTGATGAATGAATCGATATTTTATTTTTAATATTTTTTCTTATGAAGAAAATCTCTTAATCTTTCTTACAAATTATGTACCTTAATAACTATGATGCAATTCTTTGAATAAAAATTTCTACTTAAACCCAAAACTGCTTACTCCTATCTTAGAACAGAAATGGAAAAAATACTATAATCACTCCTATATTAAGTAAGACAAATTTTTAAAGATTTTTCTTGCTGTTTTGTTGATGTGCAACTAATCTTCTCATTCCACAACATGTGGCAAAATGGAAAAAAATAAAGGACTGGTACTTAACTTCACCATTCACTAGCTCTGTAAACACACATAGGTAATTTAACTTTCTAAACTTTAATATTCATACCTGCAATGCCTAGTTGATCATACTTAGTTCTGGTATAGACCAAATAAAATACCAAACATTAAAATGCTTATAAACTACAAAGTATTACTTAAATGTTAATTAACACAATTTTCCAGACTTCAAAGTGGTCATAGAACCCCAGGATTGATCTAAATAAAAAGTGTGTTAGTTCAACAACTTATCAGTCAAGTCATCATAGATGTATGTATAATCTATTTCCATTGTCAGGAAAAACCAGAACTTTAAAAAAGCCTATGCCTACTAATATGCCATATAAGTTATATAAACTGACTTGCATTCTTTGGTTTATACTCTTTATTCCTCATTAGTATTACAAATGGATTTCATTCTTAACATTTCTGATAAATTTTTTGAGCTTGCAGGGTAAACTCTATGGCTACCCATGATATTTGTCCTTCATGTGAGAGGCCAACAAACAAAATATAGGTTTGATAAAAATATTAAGTTGAGAAAGAAACCAATGAGGAAGTTACTTGACTCCTGACTATGCAACTAACATCATTCACTCAGTAATCCACTATCCAATCATAAGATGATACACATCAGAAGCTAGTCACAACTGTCCTAATATGACATAAAAGATGTTAATCTGTTATTTTCTACAATTCAGCATTCTCCTTGTTAATCACTGTAGTAGGAACATTTCTGCCACTTTTCCCAGTTCTTGCTGCAAGATTTCTCACAGCCACCTCAACCACTAAAACTTGAATGCTTGTGCAGTTTTCTAGTACACTTGTGAGTGAGTAGCGTACATGGAGAAAAAGAAACCAGATTCTGAGCTACAGTCAAGGTTTCCTCAGTACGTCTTCAGTTTACACCATATATTTCCATAAACAGGAATGACGATCTAAAAGAAATATTGCTTTATAGTCATTATCATGTATTTCTAGCTTCTTTATTACAAGTCAAAGTCAGAATGTCGTATTCCTTCTCATCTTTTACAAATGCATTTAAAGTATCTTTAAGACTGCCTAAGAATTAAACATGAAATAAGAAAGTACATCAAGTATATATGGCCAAGAATATAAATTTCTGTCTCACAAGAAAGAAAAGGCAGTGGAAATGAATAATTTTACTATTTTTTGGTAGAACTCCACTTTGATAGGAAAACCCATATCTGAGTGTTAGCATTGTCAGTCACACATGAGTTACTGAAGGGCCTTCACTTTACAGGCTTAACACACATGCAAGATCACAGTACCATCAGGTAAGTAATCAGTTGACACTCTCTGCATGATGTAGCTTGTGGTATTAGTCACTGGCGTATACCCAAGAACCAGATTAGAGAGAATAGATTTATCCATTGGAGTAAGTTCTCTATCAGGCATTTCTTCATGTTTCTTATTTGGATGCATCATGCTAATCAATATTAGCCAAAATAAAAAAAATAGTGGAAAAAGAATCTCCTATAATATAAGAAACAAAGTCATTATAACATGTAACAAAGGCAGCAAACTCATCAAGATTTCTAAGCATATAATATAACTAACACAACGAAAATGTCCAAATGTTCTGGCTATTTTTTCTTATGTACAAAAAATTAAAAGCAATTCTAGCCCAAAAGAATTACTGTTGTAACCATCTCACCAAACCCAACAGGTATACTGAATAGGTATATTACACAAGCTTTCCTTTATTTTCAGTTTTTCTAAAATATTTTAAAACTTATCAAATAATAAATTTAAGTAAAGTTAATTAAAGTGACATAAAGGTAATAATTAAATACCTAGGTTACTGACATAAAATAAATCTGACCCTATATTAAAGACATCATGAAAATGTCTTATTTGTTCTGAATTATGTATTATACTTTAGTAGCATTTAAATTTATAATAATAAAACCACTGAAATTCTATGGCCAGCTTTACTAGAGATGAACTATTACTTTATCTTGCTATTCAATTCTGCACTGGTTTTAGGAGAAGATAAATAAGGTATTTCCATCTTTCAAAATTACTACTAGCTTATCTGCTAGTGTTCTTTGTTTTGCCAAATGTAATGCATTATGAAACAGCAATGTGTGGAATAATTTCAATTATTTTTGGGCAGCTCATTCCAGAGTCTGTGAAATGGGAATTATGTGCAAAAGGTAGTTTATGAACACTAAGAAATAAATGCATGACTAAAATTCAAAATTAAGTAGTAAGATTGAAAATTAACCAAATTTAATAACCACTATTAAAAAACGTTAAATTCAGTAATTCAGTTTATTTTTCTGTGGCTAACATGACAGATATAATCAGCTTTTTCTGAATAAGCAAATTCAAGAGATAAGGGAAATAAAATTATAATAAAAATGTATCCTGTAAAATGACTTACCAGTAAAACATATGAAAGCAAAATAAACTGTAACACAACATAATAGGGAGTAGTTTAACTTACCTGAACACTACTTTTTTTAGTTCTGCATTTAATTAAGTAATTCTTCAGGAGGAGTGTTCTAGTCTGTCTCCAAACTCCCACCTCCCTAATTGCAGTGGCCATGTTTTCTTGGTCACCCTATTAAAGAGGAAAAACAAAACCAAGCAAACAAACCTTGAATCACAAATAAAAATACATGTCATTTTCAATGGCAAAAAACAGATATTTCAGTCCCAGGTTAAGTGAAGTTATACCCACTCCAAGCAGTCCTTCCTCCCTAGACACAATGCCCGGAACAGCGATTTGAGGACTCTGAAAAACAACAGCAGCTAAAACAGCAAGGGAGGAGGGGAGATTTGAAATATCATGAACCCAGCAGGGAACTTACCATGTTTGCCCACTATTTTCATCCTATTTAACCCCCAAAATGAATACATGAGAAGTGGGAGCCACCTCACAAAGAGAGCACCAAAAGTTAACTGGGGAAAAGTTAATTGCTATGTTCAAGGAGAATACAGACATATCAAGCCCTGTGTCTTCTATGCTTTCTCCTGTGTTCCTCTCTGTCACTCTTTCATTTCTCTTTTTTCATTCCACAGATCCTACAGCAGCAGTGTCAATAATAATGATTAACAATAAACAGCCTAAGGCCAAAATTCTGCCGCAGAACTGTCCCCTATCTCGTGGGAACCGTGCTTCTAAGAGATGGGGGCCAATTCCTACTCTCTTCCTCTCTATCACTTGTTCCTTCTCTACTTTCTGCCACTGGGCTCTGGATGTCATAGTTGCACCTGCAGAAGTATGAGGCACAATGAGGCATTCTGGCTTGGAGTGAAAAGAGCAGCCAGCCACAGGGAAAGAAAGTAGCAAAGAAATCAAAAAAATGGAGCTCAGGGGCAAATACACGTCTCATTTCACCTGTGTTAACAAAGGCTAGAGCTACTGCAGTAATAGGCCACTGCCAGGATCCGCGCTGGTCACTGAGTGGGACATACAGGACAGATCCATAGTGCACTGAAAAAGTTTTTGAAAACTAAACTGAGATATGACCACTGTACAAAGAACATGGGTAGCAACTTCTGACTGTCACTCTACCAAGCTGACAACCCACTAAAAGAAAACATCAATACTCTCCATAAGATTAAAACAAGAAGTCCAAAGCCTAACACAAAAAATCAACTGGAAATTCACACAAATAGAAAATAACAACTCTAAGCCAGGTGTACTTCCAGCTACTCAGAAAACTAAGCAAAAGGATTCTGAGTTCAAGGCTACCCTGGGCAACAAAGTGAGACTCTGCCAAAAAACAAAACAAAACAATGACAACAACAACAACAACAACAACAAAAACAGAAAAAAAAAAAAAAGCACAGGCCAATGTCAAAATGACACAGATTTTGGAACTACCTGACAAAAAAACTGTAGCACAATTCTTAAAAAGTGTTTCACCAAGCAATGGTAGGTACTCTTGAAAATAAAAAACAGAAAATCTTAGCAATGAAATAAAACATGAAGTAAAATCAATATTAGAACAAAAAAACACAATAACAAATAAATAAAACTAATAGAATAGGCTCAAAAGCAGAAGAGACATTTAAAAGAGTCAGTGAATTTAAATATTGAATTGATCATTAGAAATTACCCAACCTGAACACAGAAAGAAAAAAAATTTTTTTAAAAATCAGCATACCTTCAAAGAACTGCATGACCATTAAAAAGGTCAAACTTTTTGTAAAATCAAAGTTAAAAAAGAGAAATAACTTAATGCTTATGCTAAAAAAGAAAGTGAAATATTTAGTGGCTGAAAACATCCCAAATTTAGCAAGACACTGGTTTCAAAAAGTTAATTCTCAAAAGAATGAAGTGAGAGACGCATACACATAAAATTGCAAAATGTAAAAGACATTAAGAAATCCTAAAAGCAATCAGTGAATCATAATGCATACTCACAGCTTAATGATGATCTGAAGAGTAAGATTTCTCATAAGAAACCATGGAGAAATTGGAACACTCATATGCTGTAGGTGTAAAAATAAAATAGTTCAACACATACCAAGGGAAGCAGTATGGTAGTTCCTCAAAAGGAACACACAATTAGCATGACACCACAGTTTTACCACTAGGAATATACCCAAAGGAGCTGAAAAGAGGGATTCAACCAAGTACATGTTCACACATGTTCTCAGCAGCACTACAGATACTAGCCAAAAGGGAGCAACAGGCTAAATGCCCATGGACAAATTGTGGTATTATATTTAAATTGTTTAGCCACAGAAAAGAATTAAGTATCGACGATATGCTACAATGAGAATGAACCTCCTAAGTACTATGCCGAGAAAAAGAGGGCAGACACAGAGGTCAAACAGCATATGATTTCATTTGTATGAAAATTTTAGAAAAAAAATTCATATAAACAAATGCAGACTGGTGGTTACCAGAGGCTTGAGGGAGGGGAAAATCAGGAGAAACTTCTCATTGGGTAAGAAATTTTATTTTGGAGTGGTAGATGTGAATTTCACCTCAGTAAACTATTTAAATAAACCTATATGATCTACATTAGGCATGCCCAACTTGGAATGTGCCATTCCTGCCCTTGTTTTTTTGAGTAAGGAGAACTGTCTTGGGCCACATACTTAAATATACAAACAGCTAATGTGTATATGTAGGTATTAAAACTTCCTTTTTAAACATTTTTATTGTAACGTAAAAAAAGAAGCCAAGGGGGGAAAAATTGACAGGTCACAGGCGAGACACCCCTGATCTAAATCAATGCACTGCCTCTGGTGTCCCATTCCTCTTCAAATGTCTTTTTATCTACTGAAGGCCCTTAAACTGCCCATGGATCTCCTGGGAGCTATCTCAATTCCTCAAAGTTTCATCACAGGTTAACTCAGAGACACGGCCCAAATCTTAATTGTAATCTCCATAGTTCATATTCACTTGCTTACCCTTGCAACTAACATCTCTTAATGGCAAAAGGTATTCAAAGGCTGCTTGGGAAACATTAACAAAGAAGATTGTGTTAAACTTTCTTCCAGAGCAACTAGTCCTGTCTTGTTTTCTATAAACCTAAGGAGGGCCACTGATAAGCCCGTAAGATTCTTCTCCAAAACAAGGACAATCTGTTCTAAGCTCACTGACTGGCTCTACAAAAATTTTAGAGGCATGTTTGCTTTGCCAAAAAAAGTAGATATATTTAATTAAAGGTTGGCTTAAGAGAAATTAGGAAAATTTTAATTAACAATAGGACCACAAATAAATTTTCTTTGTGCTTTTTTCTATTTCCTATAACTTTTATTTTCTATTCTCATTAACATATATACTCAAGTAGCAAAACATAAACATTTAGACATGCTATAAAAATATTAAAGAAATAAAAATAGCAGGGGAAAAGAATGGACTGATAATCAACTCTGAGCCCCCAAAAAAGCCTACACTTAAAAGTCAATTGCTAACATCAAACACAGAAACACTATAACTAATGCAACATGAACAGTCTAGGTTGTCTACCAAAACATATCGATTTTCTAGACACTACTCAATTATTAATGCAAATTGAATGCTGACTGCTTAAGTTTTCTTTTTTAGGAAACAGGTCCCTTACACACTAGCTAATGGAATCACAGTACTTTTATTCCCTTGAGAAACATGTCCTGAACTCAAAACTGAGCTTCCAAAAGCCCTGTCAAAAGCTCACAAATTTGCCCACATCTCACTCTTTCTCTGGTCTTGGCAGAGGTTTTGAAAACAGAACTAAACACTATTCTCCATTTGCCACCCAAACACACACAGACACACATGAAAACAGAATTAACCACTACTCTCTATTTACCACCCAAACACACATACATGCGTGTGTGCAGAGACAAACACTTACATACACAGACACACAGTTACCACCACCATTATCCCCACAGTACATTATCACCAACACTATTCTTGAACTATATTGGTTACATGTGTCTCCTAGCAATGAGGAATTTTTAACCTAAAAGACCCACAGTATTATCCACGGAAGTATGAAACTAAGTTACATACATTATGGCACTGAAAAAAATAATGCACTGTGTCAACTATGCTTTTTTTGGATACAGGGTCTCACTCTGTATTAACCATGCTTTTTTTTCTAATGAGTACGACTGAGGACTGGTCAAGATTTGACTCTTCTTCCTTGGGGTGGGTGAAATGCTCTGCTCTTTCTGATACACTATTTTCACTAAGCTGGCGAGAATCAGACTCTAATTCTCACAACCAAAGGCAGTTTAAACTATATAACAGAGGAACAAAAATCAACAAACACAGGAGCTAATGTCTGAAGTGGTTTAGTACAGGAGTTAATAATGTGACCTCTGGAGATAACCCAACTAAATATAATTTGTGCCACTGCCACTTAATAACTGTGAGGCCTTGGGCAAGTAATCTAACTTTCTGTGCCCAAGTTTTGTCATTGGTAAAATTCAGTAATAATAGTACCTGCTTCTTTGGATTGTTAAAAATGAAAAGAATTAACACATGTAAAAGTCGAAATGGTACCATGTGTATGGTAAGTAATTATATATTTTGATCACTACTATATATGTACATACATATACGTATATAGTAAAACAAATATTCACAAAGAATAAATAGAGATTATATTCATCAAAGAAAAGAGCAATCACAGTATTGAGGAATGTGCAAATGAAAAACAGAGAAAAACCTGAAAACTACAAAGTATTTTTATAATCTAAGACATTCTTAACATTACATTTATTGCATGAAAAGAAAAACGCAAATTAAAAAAACTCACTTTTCTAATGTTAACATTATTTAGTTCAAATCGTTTCACTTAGTAAAACAATTCATAGCATAGCTCTGGAGGCACTAAATATTTGCAGCATAACAATCCTTTTTATTATATAGCAGGAAAAGCAAATTTGAAAATACAAATTTATTATTAGCATGCAGACCTAATAAAAACAGTCCATGTTTATTTAAGAAATAAATTTAAGTTTTTTTTCTGTGAAATAAAAAAATTTGAGTCATTCTGAAGTTCGTAACAATCTTAGTAAAAAAAAATACAGTTCAGAACCTTAACATCCTTAAAAGGTTCTCAGGAATACTCTCAACAGAAAAAGTCCCCTCCTCCAAATGAGGACAACACTTCAGCTCCACCCAAGGAGAGGGGATAATCACTGCTTTTTTTCTACTTCTACTCACAATACATCGAACTGTTATTATTGCACTTACCACCCACCTTATTTGTATGTCTTTGTATTGAACTTGTCCTGATACCCTTAAGCAAAAAGCACTATTATTTTGCTCCTCTGCCACCAGTGGCAATTTTATAGATTATCTTATCTCACTGCTAACTCCTTGATCAAGGCTTCCCAAGAGTCCCTAGAGATCAGTCTGTGAACTAAGAGGAGGTGAGGGCTGAATCTGGCCAACAGTCTCCTTTACACAAACCCTGAGTTAACAGAGTTTAAACATTTTGAGGGGCTGGAAGAATGGCTCAGCTGTTAAAGTGCTTGCCTAGCAAGGGCTAAGACAAGTGCTGACTACCTGAGTTTGATTCCCCAGCACCATATAAGCCAGGTGGGGTAGTGCACACCGGTAATCCTAGCACTCGGGAGGCTGAGACAGGAGGACTGACTTGAGTCCAAGGCCAGCCTGGGCTCCACAGTGAGTTCAGGACCAGCCGGGCTGCAGAGCAAGACCCTGTCTCAAAAAAAATAAAGAAAAAAAACATTTTGGAAATTAATTCATTTACTTACTTTTGTGGTTCTGGGGACTGCATTCAGCCTTCACACTAAGCTACATCAACAGACCACTTTTTGAGACAGGGTCTCACCAAGCTGCTGCACTGCCCAAGATGGCCTCAAAGCCTCAGCCTCTCAGAATGCTTAGGTTATAGATGACAGGCCTGTACCATGGGGGCCACTTACACATTGTTAAATGATTTTTTTTAAAAAAATCAAAGAATAGTACCTTGTGACAGGTAACAATTTAGTGAAATTCAGACCTGTGTCCATAATTAAAGCACTTTTGGTAAACAGAACACTTACTCATGGGACTGTGAAGGGGAGAAGGGAAGTAAAAATGATCAAGATGTAAAATGTATATGGACCAATTACTTAAGCTGATTGTTCTCATCATGTATTATAACTACATACTAATAAAAAGAATCAAATTCTTTTTAAAAATTACATATTGCTTATGATTGTTTTTGTTATATAAAAGCAGGGTTAAGTCATAGTGACAGACACCATATGGTCTGCAAACCTAAAATATTTACTTCTCCCCTTTTACAGAAAAAGCTTGCTAACTCCTGTATCAGGGTGAAGGAGGTAAAAGGGGAGGAAGTGAGAAAACTAACATGTTCATTTAATATTTAATAAAGAATTGAGGCATCAAACAATAGAGGGCAAAAAAGTGGGAGCCTATCAGTGACTTCAGATAGATAATGTCCAATGTTACAACTGTAGCTGAGGAAAGTGTGTGCAAAACACTGCAACAGAATTTGTATGCAGGAAGAAAATCAAGGCAAAGCTAGACTCCCAAATGGCTTGACTTATAAAAACAGGTATCTGCAATAGGGAAGAAGCATAAGACAAAATTAACCAAGGAAAGTATACTGTTCTGTGTCCTAGTTGAAAATGTAAAGATGGGCACTGGGAATGGATTGTGAAACACTGTATGTACAAAATTAAGTCACCCCCTTATCTTGTGAACCCACAGAAAGTATCTTCTCTTTCTTTACTGCACTCTTATCCCTCAGAGTAATCAGATAATTTTCTGGCAATTACATTTCACCAGTCCATTCACTTGCGCAGTCCTCACACCTTTTTATCACCTACCCCTGGCATCACTCACGGTGACCTTGACTCCCAGTGCCTTACCAAAACAAAGGCAATCGAGTGCAATTTCCAAAATCACCCACTATTTCTCTCCACCCACCATGTCTCCATGTCTGAAGAAAAGAAAGGTGGGGCAATTAACGATGTGCAACTTCAGCCTCACCTCAAAATCCTGCTTTCATGAGAATTCTGATCCACAAAAATTTAAATGCATTCTGGTATTAGCTGCATTTTAAAATTAAGACTTGATTTTTTTTTAAAGGAGAGGTCAACCTGGCACATGACTTGAAAGAAATTCCTTTCTACATTACTGGTTTCTCAATTTGCAAAATACGCCCTTTAATTTTATTTACAAACTGTATGTAATTTTTTGTCTCATGTCTTAAAACTTATTCAAGATAGTGCAATAGCAATACTGTCGACATGATTCAAAGTAAAATTCATGAATGTTTCTTGCTGAAGGAGGAAATAACGCAGCGGCATCACAGGACAAGTTACCTAAATATGTTATTAATGTATACCAGGTCCCTAAAAGCTTGCATTTAAAAATAGTTTTCACACAATTGACACTAGTAAAGAGTATGTTTTAGTAGCCCATTACAAATCTTTTATAGTCTCTCCTTCAAACTCAAAAATAGAAATTATACCCTGTAATAATTTTGATATTTCTGGTACAAAGAATACTATCTAGAATAGAGAGACACAAGAAACAAATAATGTTTTAATAAATCTATTCTTAATCTCCAATATAAAATTTTCCTATACTAAACCCCATTTGAAGGTTTATGCATTCAACAACGCTTCTTGATCTGATTTTCATATAAATACTCCCAAAAGCTCTTACTGCTCTACTGATGCAGTCTTCCCTAAATATATATATATATATGTGTGTGTGTGTATATATATATATATATATATATATATATATATATATAAGCTCTCTGGGCAAAACATATAATAGACACTATTAGAGTCAGGCACCCCTAAGCTACAATCTCAGCTTCATCTTTTTTGATTTTAATCTAGATGAGACCTTAGGAAGTTATTTAACTTCCCTGAGAACCATTTCCCACACATCTGCCCAACCAGAAAAAACACCTCCATCCTTAGTTTTGCTGACAAGATAAAATGAGATAATACTAAGGCTGGAATCCAACACGCCTCTCTTTAGAATATCCTCAACAGATCTTTAAAAATGGGTTGGGGGGGGGGGGGGGATGGCGGATGGGCCTGCGTCTTCCTGCCTTATTCATTTCCAAACGGGAATCCAAGCCCCAGCGGCGCCGGGACCGGCCACCGCGCTCGCCCTGGGCTGACCAGTCCCCCGCCAGGAGTTTCTCCAGGCGGCTCAGGAATCGGGTTACCGACCCGCGAACCGTGCCGGGGACCTGCGCCTTTCCTCGCCCCAACTCCCCGCACCAGCCCGGATCCCGCCCCGGCTCGGCCGGGGCCACCAGCCCCTCGGACGGGAATCTACTACTGCAACACCCCCGCCGTCGCGCCGCTGGTGGGCACGGCCCACGTCCAAGCCACCGCGGCTTCTCCGTCGCCCGCCGGCCGGTCCCGGTCGCCGGGGGCGGGGGGCTGGGGGGGGTCGAAGCCGCCGCCGCCGCGCTCTCCCGGACGCGAGAGAGGACCGCCGCTCGCCCCGGGCCCCGCAAGCCGCACACCCCCGACTCCGAGTGCTTCCCCACATCCGCCGTCTCTCGAAGCCGCGCAGCCCCAGGAGCGGCTTCCCCGTCACAGGCCTCGAGCGCGGCAGCCCCGGGAGCCCTCCTCACCTCAGGGCCCCCGCCGCATCGCCGTCAGGCCCCGAGCGACGAGCTCAGATGTGGACGGGAGGACGTGGCCGCGGGAGCGCGCGCTGCCAGCCGGGCCCCGCGCGCCCCCGAGGAGCGCAGCCAGCGACAGAGCCGCGTCCCGCCTTCTGCCTAACGCGCCTGAGGGCGGGGCTCCGAGGGGAAGGGGCGGGGCTCACACCCGGGCGCGCGGCCTCGAGCGAATAGGTGCGTCCGGGGGGCGGGCCCGCAGAGGGGCGGGGCGTAAGGGGGCGGGACCTCAGGGGGCGGGACGGAGGACGAGCGGCCCTGTGTGGCTCCCGCGCGCCTGTCAATCCCCGGAGCCTGGCGAGCCGGGCCTCGTGACTCAGTCACTCCCTGGGCTCCTTGAATCTCTCCACCGCGACCGCGCCATACTGTCCCCTGAGGTACTGGCAAAAACAACGCGTTGTGAAGTCAGGGCTTGGTTTTAAGTCGGCGCCTTGCCGCCTCTTAGCAGGTGACCTTCACCGTCTCCCTGGCCTTATCTGCCTTCTTGGTCACGTGTAGTTTTAGGAAGCGTCTCCCCGCAGGACCGGGTCTCTGGCGTTGTTCCGCATCCTCTCCTCCCTCCCGAGTGCACCATGCTCAGGTCCTTAACGCCCGCGTCCCGTTAGTTGACCTAGTTCGTCCGGATATTGAAGATGCTGTTAGTTCCAGAAGTGTCTTCATGAAAGTCTGAGAATGTGGCAAATCTTGAATTTTTTTCCAGAGGGTCTTAAATATGACGTCTGTGGGAGTCAGTATACCATATTTACTTTCGTTAAAACATATGTATGCTTGCTGGGTTTAGGGTACCTAGCCTCTAATCCCAGCTCTGTGGGAAGCTGAGATAGGAGGATCTCAAATTCAAGTCTAACTAGCCTGGGCAGTTTGGCAACACTGATTCAAAAAAAAAAAAAAAAAAAAAAAAAAAAAAAAAAAAGGCTGAGGATGCAATTCAGTGCGAAGGCCCTGAGTGTTGGATATGGTAGTGCAGACCTGTAACCTCAGCTCGGCTACTTGGGAGACTGAGGCCTGAGAGATACAAATTTGAGGCCAGCCTGGAAATTTTAGTAAGATTCTGACTTAAATAGGAAATTCTAAGAGCCTCATTCACATCCATGATGATTGAAAATCTTGGGGAGATAAAGCACCCAAGAACTGCACCAGAAAACTGAGGAAGGCAGGTAATCAAATTAATTCCTGACGTATGTTGTGTTTCTGAGGTATCTAGACCATTACTGTTGCCATTTTGAAGGAGTACATTCTCAATGGCCTATGATATTGCATAAGTAGGTAAATGTAGGTCAAGGACAAATGCACTTGGTAAAAAAAATGTTACTAAATTTTACTTTCTCCTCAGCTATCCTAAGGTATTTCTCATTAGTAACCTTGACTTGCTCTAACTTCTGGAGTCAACCATGATATTTAGCCATTACTCCAGGCAAGCATTGTTCTGAGTTTCTTAACCTTTGTAATATTCTCTATCCTTCCTTCTGTCTGCTTAGTCCTCAACTTCTGAGTCAAGATGACATATCCAATTTTTTCTCCAAAATTCTCATTATCCTTGAGAAAATAATCTATTTTCCCTCTCAACCTCACACATACTACCATCTTATTCATATCATTTGACATTTATTTATTTATTTATTTATTTATTTTTGAGACACGGTCTCACTCTGTAGTCCAGGCTGGTCCTGAACTCACTGTGGAGCTCAGGCTGGCCTTGAACATAAGGCAGTCTTTCTGCCTCAGCCTTCCAAGTGCTGGGGGGTGTGCCACCATGCCAGCTTCGGTGGTGCTGGGTAATTAAACTCAGAGCTAGGCAAGCACTCTGACCCTCAACTCTCAAGCTCCACCCCCAGCCCACGTGCTAGCTCTCCCATTAAATCTTAAGTAGCCTGAGGTTAAGAGCATTTTCTTACAGCAGTTTAAATTTCCAAGCTTATTTATCATAGTACAACATAAATGCTGTTGGTAATAATTCTAATAAGAAAATAAAAACTTGTACAAGAAGAGTATGCCAATCTCACCATCATTAACTGCCCAAAATTTGACTACTTAATAAAAATACAAAAAGAAGAAGATATCAAACTCTACTTTTAGGATGGATGTCGGCATTTTGACAGTAGTGGGGTATAAGAATAACTAATGCAGTGCACTAAACAAGACCTCTTAATTAAAAGGACTGCTCCAAAGTAAAGCCTGGGTCATGAGCTATTTTACTGTATCTTTGAACAGGCTAGTTATCAGATTATCAGATGGCTTGTATCTTGTAAACAAATTAGTTGCACAATGTCTATGTAAATTTCCATAGTTACCAGGTTTAAGTGCTAAATAAGCAGCTGGAGAAAAGATACTCCTTTCTGAGATTCTATATCTAGGAAACAGACACAAGTCATGCAGCATGGTTGTCATGGACACAACCCAAATCCCACATCTCATTAATAGAACTTTTAGACAAATAAATCACATGGGAATACATAGATCGTAGGAGCTGAAGCATGGGATTTAACAAGTTGCCTAGCAGTACAAAATTAATGATGAACTGGAATTTTGACAGTACTTAATGGGGGAAAAGGGAATGAATCTTACTCCCTGAAATGCCAACCTACAGCCTACTGAAGAACAATGGGTTCTGTTTTTTCATTTCTTCCTCGCTAGAGACCAAAGCTTATTTCAATGGTTTTGCTAGGCCATTTTGGTCAAAATTGAGGGAAAATTTGCTAATTTGTTATAGCAACGTTTTTCAAATGTCAAGTTAGTGGGTTATTTTTGCCTGATTGCCAATATATTGGAAATTATGTGCACCATTCTAAAAGCTATAGTTATTAAGCATTCTCAATTACTTGTTTTCAAACATTCACTACTTCTACAAGTTAAAAAAGGTGCAAGAGAAATGATGTTGTTTTTAAGTTTAGGTTTTGAATAGGCACAAGTTCAAAGAATTTCAGATTGGTGTCTTTTTCTATAATGAGACATTACAAACAGATGTGGAATTGGATGACTTTAAGGCAGAAAGAAAAATAAGAATCTCTAATACTACGATTCCAAGCTACCATATCAAAATGTGGCTGTAATTATTATTAAATGGCTTAGGAAAATTATTACTGATAATAATAGTGGAGAGTTTGAGTGGAAAGTTTGAAAAATGAATTACATCTCATGGTAATGTGAAGCTGGTTTTTAATGGCATTACTAATACTATTAATGTTACTGTTGGTTCTATTATAACAAAAAGAATTTCAAATATTTTACCCTTTGCATTTCTCACAGCAGAAAAGTTAGTCAAGGAGACTGATATTTAAGACAATAAAGTCAGATTGATATTTAAGCCTCAGCCACCTACCCAGCGTTGCATAGTAGTATGTGCCCATGACCTTGGCACTGAAGCAGGAGGACAGCAAATTTGAGGCTAGCCTGAGCTACAGAGCTAGATGTTGTCTCAAAAACAAAAACTTCAGTTGGGTGACTGACGTTCAAATGTCCACCAAGTGTCTGGTATTCTCACTTAATAAGAACTCCAACTTTCCCAGTGAACCAACAAAAAAAAGGCAAATAAATTATTCTGAGAAACCAATCAATAATCACTAAAAAGTATCAATCTAGATGTGGTGGTGTGTATCTGTTCTTTCAGCATTAAGCACACTGAGCAGGAGAATCAGTTGAACCTAGAGTTCAAGATCAGCTTGGACAACATAATGAGGCCCCTATGCCGTTTCTCAAAAACTAACAAACCAATGAAAGCATTGAATAATGGAAGATAATATTTGTCCCACTGATAAATTATAGAATGCAAGTTGTAAAGCACTACTGAGAAATCACTGAGAGCTGGGATTACCAGTGACATCAAGGGAAAATGATGGGGAAAATGTTGATTTTATACCCAAGAGTATATAGTAAATTTAAGGAGACACTTGACTCAATTTCTGTTTTCTCTTCTGCTTTAGGAAAGAAAACAGGCTTGAAGTTGGTAAAGCTGAAACATAGAAAGAGAACTGAAACTTGAGATACGTGAGGAGATACGAGGCAAACAGCTATCAGTTTCAAGTAAGTTCATGTTTCCAGGCACAAATTGTATCCCACGGCTGTCTCCAGGTAATCTAAGACCTGTTGCTGGTAAGCTTTAAGAAACTTCAAAAAAAAAAAAAAAAGTGAAGTAAGTCCATAGATCACATAATCTAACAGAAAACTTAAAAGAAACACATGAAAATTTCTACATTCAACTTGGACACTAAAACTATAATATATAAGTAAAAAATAGTTTGTATTTTATTTTGTTTGTGTAAAAATCATTCAGACATTTTAGTGTCTGCCAAGAGCAATGTGAGTTAATATGTCACCAGGAACTAAGAGTTATACTTCTAAAGCAACCATTTGAAAATAGTATCTTTACCTTGCCTCGTTCATGTCTGGCTAATATTTTCTCAGAGGCAACTATTCCCCTAGCATATAATTACATACCAAAAAATGTCAGCCTCCTAATCCAGGGGAAGCTGCAATGATGGTTAGCTAACCAGCTGATCTTTAAATTGGGGGTTATCCTCAATTATTGTGGTGGAACCAATATAATCAGCAGACTTCCTAAAAGTAAAAGAGGGATGTAAAAGAAAAAAAAAATACTGATTCAGTTTATCTTTCTGGAAATGAATAAGACTTACCAATCAGAGGATCAGGGCCTTATGAGGAAGAAATTGCCCTACCTAATGTTGCATGATCCTGGCTCTTAAATTCCTCCCAAGGGAAGAGGAGGCCAGAATGGTTCAATGTGAGAGGATCTCAACCCACCAATGTCTCTATGAAGATGGAAAAAGGAACCCAGATGATCTCTAGGAAGTGAAAAGGTCAAGAAAACCGACCCCCCCACTCAAGCCCCAGAAAGCGACAGAGAGCTGCTAACACCACATTGCTTAAGCTGTGGTGATTGGTTATGGCAACCGCAGAAAATGAATACACCCCTGATAATTTACTTTCATCTCAAAACATAATTTTTTAGCATCCAATTACCATATTTTCCTTCTCTCACTTGTAGGCAAATGATATAGAAATGACAATAAATTATTACTTAAACTTAGTGGATTCAGAAGCCAAGTAATTGATGTTACTTCATTATCTCATGTTACTAATAATAGTGTCCATAACATTATTTTCCTAATTTGTAAAGTAGTCTTCTCTGACTCTCAAGGTTACTTCAATGGGTTCAGGAGATGAGATGTATAAAATAGTAACATCTAATTGTTCAGCACATAGTATGTATTGCAACCTTTTTCTGTGTATTCTTTCATCCCTGTTATGGTTGGGTCTGGAATGTTGCCCAAAAGCCTCATGTACTTGTGGGATGCCTATGAAACAATGTGCTATTAAGAGGTAGGGCCTGGTCAGGAGAGGTGGATTTCAGGCGTGTGGTAGATTATGGACATGTGGTACACTACTGGGCATGTGACCTGGAAGGGGTAGATTGTTAGGTTTAACCCAGAAGGGGCAGGACATTGGGCTGGTTTACTAGAAAAAGACCTGGAAAGATATATGCTAGCTCCACCCTTTCTCCCTCTCTTGACTTCCTGTCTGCCATGCTGTGAACAGCTATCCTTTGGCTCTCCTCTACTGCCAGTCACCCAAGGTTGGACTGAGACCTTCTGGAACTGTGAGCTAACATAAATCTTCCCATCCCTAAGTTGTCAATGTTGGATATTCTGTCCCAGCAATTAATAAGTAAGACAATCTCTGTAATGACATTGTGAGCTTTCTAGTATCCTTTTTCCACCAACAAGGTAGAGAGGACTAAATGCTCTGAAACCTAAAAGAAAACCAGAGACATGAATAATAGGACTCATATAGGAAATCAATATACAACGAAAAAATATTTTTGCAAATAAATAAAAAAATAGTTTTCTTTTTTCGGTTCTGTTTTACTAATAGTAATTTTCTATATGTTTGCCTTGCACATTCCTATCATGATTAACTCTGTTCCTTAATCTAACCACTCATTCAGTAAGTATTTACCTATTATATGTGAGGTACTACCCTAAGTATTCTGGATAGAACAGGTGTGCTACCTGCTGTTTCGCAGTATAGACTATAAGGAGGGATATAAGACAGATGGTGTGTGGTCACTAGCATCACAGAAACAGTGGTCCGTAGGAGGACATTAGTGGCAGATCTTGGGAAGGGAGAAGGTAAAGGAACGATGCCCAGAGGAACACGTATCTAAAGTAAGAGCTAAAGCTTAAGTCTAAGGAGAAAGAAAGAACATTCTGGAAAAACATTTATGTCTTCAGTAATTCTTTTTTTGGAGTTTGCATGGTATTAAGGACTACCAAGGCCTTCCCAATGAGCTATGTTCCCAGTCCTATTTTTAAATTTTTATAGTTTTAGAACAGGGCCTCACTAAGTTGCAAAGATGCTAGGCTAAGCTTGCAGGTACCCCTGTCCCAGCCTCCTGGAGGGCTGGAATTGCAGGTGTGCACCACCCTGCTAGGTTATCTTCAGTGTTACAATCTTGTTCTCACTAAGTTGCACCTGACTTTCATTTTTGCATTTCTTTCTTCAAATTCAAATAGTTTCAAGATTTGTACTCCAAAATGGAATCTGATGTTAAGTTCCTACGGTGAAATTTTCAAATATTTTTTCACAAATAAGCCTTTTTATTCATAAACCATTTATTACCTCATCCCACATTTCTTAAACCCAATTATTAAGGGCTTTTGTTACTTTGACCTCTATATTTTCCTACCTGATGAGAACTTGGCCCTCTGTGAGTAATTGGTTGTAATATAAATAAATACGTGAAAAGTAAACAATTGTTCTCTATGTAATGCCATGCTTGTGCTTACTTTCTTTAACCACTAGATGGCACTTGTATGCTTGAGAGACAAAAATGCTGATTCAGTTTACCTTCAAGGAAACAAGTGAAACTGACCAATCAGATAACAAGAAACTATCCAACCTAAATGTGAGATCATCCTAGTCCTCATATGTATCCTTAAAAATTTCTTTAACATCATCCTTTGGATAAACATGACAGAAATTTAAGGTTAAATTACCTTTAAATTCCATTCACCTTGTACCATAATTCTCCCACAGACCTTTATTTTCATCTCTGTTAAATTCTGATAATACTCTTGTCCTAACATCCTAAACTGAAAAAGCCCACTTGTTTCCTGTCAAAGTCCTTCTACCTCCCAGCAGTTTCTTAATAAAACTAACATTTCCCTCTAGTGAAAAGAGCCCCTCCCACCTCCTTTTAATATCCATCCCTTCCCTTATGTTCTTACAAATGCCCATTGTTCTTTAAGTCACAGTTCAACTACCATCTAGATCATGAAGCTTTTCCCTTCACTTTAATGCCTTCGTCTGATTGGTTTCTTATTCTAATAAGCTTTAATGATTTGCTTAATAATAAATATTGCATACGTTATTCTAAAAAGCCATACACATCTCTTTAGTGTATAGAGACTTTCTATTTTAGGATTACTTACTAAGCTCTCTTTATGAAGTGCTGAATGGTATTGTGTTTGCCTCTTGGGTGCAGAGACTCTTAGTCATCAATATAGCTGAAGTGTTTAACCCAGTCATACTTATTAAGCTGGTTTTAATAGTAACATCCATTGGACGACTGCCAAAACCTCTGCCAGTCAAAAAATGAGATGGTGATTCTTAGGGATAGTTTCATGGGCAATGGGGATGGAGTTCATTAGCAGAACCCGTAGAATCAAACTGTTTTCTGCGTAGAAACAGTCATGGCTTGAGACTCCCACTCTTCCATTATATGAGTAGTGATCAAAGTCTATGATGAGTGTTTAAATATTTTTAACAACATTATAATAAGAGACATCCCTTGAAATACTCCCCCCTACTTCGGACACACTTACACTCTCTGAAGCAGTTGAAGTCTTTTGTGTCTTCATGAGATGAGACGTATCGAAAATACAATGAATTCTGCTGTCCGGTGCCATCCATTGAAAAAAGGCAGGTTTGCAAAACCATGCTGCCGTACCCTTCTCTCCCTTGTTCCCTAGATTTGGAGACATGTGATTTCTAGCTCGTTACCAAAGTCAAAATGACTATGAAAAGTAAACATTTTGAATCGATTCAGGACACTGAGGCAGCTAAGATGGCACAAATGAGGATTTCCAGAACTGCTTTGGATGCTTTGGGAAGTGGCAAGAATGTCAGGATAGATGTATTCGAAGGGAAGAGCAGCATTTTAGCAGGGATCAATGCCAACCTGTGTTTTACTTTTACATAAGTTTTTTTTTTTTTTTTTTTTTTTTTTTTACTTAAGCAATAATCCTCTTTTTTAATCACACCCCATATGTCCGTATTGGGTAGAAACAAAGTGCTTTGCTTGTTTTTTGGGGATACTAGGGATTGAACTTGGGTCTTCACACTGACCTATAGCCCCAACACTTTTGTTATTTTCCATTTTAAGACAGGGTCTCACTAAGTCACTGAGTTGCCTAGGTTAGGTTGAAAATTACAATCTTTCTGCCTCAGCCTCCTAGACTGGTAGTAAAGACCTAAGGTTTTAACCTCTTTTAGGACTAAAAGGTGTGGTCCTAAGGCCACTGATGAGAAACTGGAACTAATGTTCCTTTTTAACTAGAACCCTAAAGAGGGTTTAACATTCAAAAACCTGAGGAAGTTGCTGAAAAGCCTGTCTTCTAACCCAGTAGTCTACTTTGGGTGGAGGTGGGGATAATTGTTCCAAAAAAATTTTAAGGTGTAAATCCATACAAGCCCAATTTCATATTATCAGTCATAAATAGAATCTCAAGCTTCTATACAGAGAAACATCCAGGCTCCTACAGAAGCAAAGACAAAAATATTTAATAAGGATACTTGTACAAATCATGGCACAAAGAATGAACCCTAAAGAGCAAACCAACTCTATCAAGGAAAAAAAAAATTCATGCAACACAAAGAAACCATCCACCACAAACAATATGTGCCACCAAAAAAAAAAAAAAAAATCAATGTTTTATTAACTTCATTTGACTTTCACTGACCCAAGAAGAGATGAGGGGTGAGGGCAGCACTTCCCTCCTTCATATGTTCCTGATTGACCCAGGAGTGGATCTCCATCTCTGAGCTGTCTTTGGCTAACCTCAACAGTTGGGTGTAGCTATGACAGAGCAAAGACAACAAACAACTTGGACTAATAAAACAATCTGAAAATGGTTACCAAAGAAAAATATTTATAAAATCATTAAAAATATAAAAAGAAGGAATATTAAAATTAAGTGAAAGAATAAGAGGTGATAGAATATGAAAACATTTGAAAAACCAAATCTTTTGACTCATTAACACTTTTGATAAATATTTACTGAACCTCCACAAGTACTGTTTCTATTTTAAGTGCCAAATGTACAAAGGGAAGACAAAATTCCTTCAACTGTAGAGCTCATATTCTATCAAAAAAATTAAAACTCAACAAAAGGATTAAACAGATGTACTAGATATAGTGAAAGAGAGAATTATTAATCTGAAAACTATATGTGAGGAAATTGACCATAGCATAAAACAGAATACTTTAAAATTGAGGATATAAAATTAATCTTATTTTCCTAGGAATTCAAGAAAATCTTAAGATAATCAAGATGTCATATATATATATATATATATATATATATATATATATATATATATATATATATATAAATATATATAAAAATAAACAAAAATAAATTAAAATATTATATTTTTGAAACATACCATCTAAAAAAGCGTTTTTTTTTTTTTTTTTTTGAGACAGAGTTTCTCTCTGTAGCCCAGGCTGGTCTTGAACTCATGACAGTCATCCTGCCTCAGACTCCAAGTGCTAGGATTACAGGTATGAACCACCATACCCAGCTTATATGGTGCTGGAGAAGCAGAATTCAGGGCCTTGAACTTGCTAGGCAAGTGCTTTAACCACTGAGCTATTTCTCTGGCCCCTAAAAAGAAGATTTAAAAAGACACAACACATATATAATTGAAGTTTTGAGAAGAAATAATAGAATGGAAGCATTATTCAAAAAGAAAGTGACAGTGAATCTCTCAGAAATATAATCAGGCTCATGGAAAAAATGTAAGTTCTTAACAGAACAATTTAAAAAAAAAATAAGTATCAGTATCTGGTTACTTCTAGTTAAAATTTAAAATCACCAAAACCAAGGGGAAAACTGTAACAAAGGAAGCCCATCTATAAGGAAACAAAAATAAGACTGACAAAAAAAAAAACAGTAAAATATAATTTTAAAGGGTTTACAGATATTCTGTTTTCAGCTAAACTTGCATTCAATGTAAGGATGAAAAGGCCTGGGGCAGGGAAAGGCAGAAAGGGCAGGAAAGGGAAGGGCAGGGCAGGGCAGGACCAAGCAGGGCAGGGCAGGGCAGAAAAGGGAAGGGCAGGGAAAGGAAGGGAAGGGCAGGACAGGGCAGGGCAGAGAATAAAAGGGCAGGGAAGGAAGGGAAGGGCAGGACAGGGCAGGGAAGGGAAGGGAAGGCAGCAAGCAGAAGCAAAGTATAAGAAATCCTGAGCAAATGAGCTTGTTAAAATGTTGGCAAAAAGCCAGGTATGTGTGGTGACTCCCAGCACTTAGGAGACTGAGTCAGGAGAATTGCTGTGTGTTCCAGGACAGCATGGACTACATAGTGAGTTCAGGACCAGCCTAGACTACAGATAGAGATCATGACTCAAAAAAAAAAAAAAAGAAAGAAAGAAAGAAAGAAAGAAATGAGGAAACTAAGTGAATATTGACATATAAGTAATACCTTAGAGCCAAAAAAATACTGTAACATGAAGGAAGTTGGGCTGGAGGAGTTGCACAAAGGTTAGACAGAACACTTGTCTAGCAAGCACAAGGCCTTGAGTTCAGTTCCCCCACTCCATATAAGCTGGGTGGGGTGGCCCACACCTGTAATCACAGCACTAGGGTGGCGGAGGCAGGAGGAGGATTGCTGTGAGTTAAAGGCCAGCCTGGGCTCATAGTGAGTTCAGGACCTGCCGGGACTACAGGGTGAGACACTGTCGAAAAAAAACCCCAACCTCCCCCCCCACCCCAAACAAAAACAAAAACAAAAACAAAAACAAAAAAATCAAAATTGAAACAGACTGCTTAAAAATTCTGTTTTTCTGAAAGGAGGTCATAGTCATGGATTAATTTTATATATATTGTAAAATCAAGTCTAAATATCAAAAAATCAAGAGGAATCATTCCTGTTATGTAACATTGCATAGTGTCTTCCTGAATTATTTCAGTACATTCAGTGTTGGGCAGGAAAGTAACGGAAAGCAAAAAGCTAAAATGAACACAGACTGGTTGTGGATATGAGTTATGTGGAACATATGTTCACTGAATATACAGACACGAAGCCATGGAAGAATCAGGTAAGCTCTAAATATTCAGAAGACACACGAGGCATCCAGTGTTCAAAAAGAACCAAGTTGGCCCCATGTATTCTCTCTCAAGACAAATGATTTCCATGGGCTCTCCACGAGGTATAAGCCTTGTGTCATAATACAAACATAGCTAGGTGTGCCAAGTCCTTAAGTCTTTCATGTCAAGAACTACATATTTGCTCTGGGCACCTTCCATTTGCCTAGGCTTTCTGGCTCATCTTTGACTTTGGTCTATTTCTACAACACAAAGTGTTCATCTTTCTTCTTTTTTACTGTTTTGCATCATCAATATTTTTTTTTTTCTGCTGACAATGTGATGGAGAAAAGAGGAACGATGAACACTTTATGGTGTGGATTTGGACTTCTTGAGCCATCCATGCCATCATCATCCTTTTCCTAAGTGCGTTATTAACTGCTCTTTCTCGTTGCCTCTTGCTGTAACTTTCAGTTGATTCTACAAATAGTGTGATTTCTGCCTCTCCCTCTGGATTGTGAGCTTTTCTAAGCTATTCCCTAGACAGGAATTGGGAAGCTACTGTTACGACAAAGTAACGCTCTACTATTATGGAGCATACCACTAAAAGATAGGAATATAGAACTGAAAATAAGTAAAGGAGAAAGAAGAAGGGCAGATGTCACTCAAATGGCTGGCAAGAAAGAATTTTGTAAAATTAAGAGATGACATTTTAAGCCATTCAACTTGGGAACTCTCTCCTTTATTTTAGGGAAAATTGATTTTTATTTACCTTCTCCTCACATAATTTGTTGTTGGTCAAATGAGATACTAAGTCGATTAATGTTCAAAACGTAAGTCCTTTTGTCTATTAGTATGTCTGCCAAAGTCACTGGAAGTGAGAAGTAATATTAGAAATACATATTTGTCTTTTTTGATCCAAGTTTTCTAGCTTCAAAAATCACCACTCATTCTCAGAGCTTTTAAAAACCAGTTGTATTTTTTTCAAATATGTTTTAATTTAGTGCCTCTATGCCAAATCATTTTGTATGGCTGGAGGTAAAGTTACTTTATGCACTATAATTCAAATAAGAGTATTTACAATATTCACAACTGTGTCAAACTCCTAAGATCCTATTTTTTGTTACTACAAGAGAAAGTACTATGCCTCTAACTGGCAAGAAATTTCAGCCATTATTTAGTAGAATCCACACAGGGTCATTGAGATTTTACTGTGATATGTACAAGGCATTCTACCAGAGGATAAAAAATTGAAAATTTGTCCTTTCTTTCAAGGAACTTAAATGAAACCCAGTATGAAGTGCATATCTTTCATTCTAGCCACTCAAGAGCATAGTGTAAGAGGATCACAAGTTTTAGGCTGGCCTAGGCAACTTAAGGAGACTGTTTCTCAAAATAACAATTTTTAGAAAGGGCTGAGGATACAGCTAAGAGATACAGCACTTGCCTAGCATATTTGAGGCCCTGGGTTTATGCCTAGCACAAAAAGAAAAAAACAAAGGAAGAGAGTAAGAAAGTGAAAAAGAAAGAAAGGAAGGAATGGAGAAAGAGAAAAAGAGAGAAAGAGAAAGAAAGGAAGGAAAGAGAAATAAAAGAGTGAGGGAGACTGGAATCTATGTGCACAGCCAACTAAAAAATAGATTATGGTATCAGTAGGTCTTAAAACTAATCAGGTGTCTTTGTCATTGTAGAAGCTTTTCTTTCCATATTTGTTACAGTTGATTTTGTCAAACCATGGAAGACTTATAAAAGAACTGTTAAGTTATAGAATCTAGAAATCTACAAGTATAAAAGGACTCCCACACGATTCTGATTTTTAACCAGATTTGAGAACCTCTATGGTAATTATTATGCTAATAATAGTAGAAAGTGGCTTATGTTTCCTCATAGTAGTTTTTTCATGATCTTAAATTTCAAGAATTTGAGATGCACATGTTCTCTTAGGGTAAATTTGCGAGGATACACTTGCAAGTAAGGGCATTCGCATAAATAGACCTCTGCTGCTCCAGAGAACTCTGATTTGATGCCAAGGAGGACCAGAGATACACACACATTGAACATATTGAGAGAAAGGCAGGATAGGAAACATGAACACAAATTGTCATGAGTGCGCCATGTGACTTGACTGCAATTTCTATCTACTCCTACTACAACCTCAAGGCTGATAATAGAAGAGCTTGCGTTAAATTGGAAACTTAATTTTTGCAAGGGTGAGATCACCTCTGTTTACATAGTATTCATAGACTGCCAAATATTTTAAAGTCACCAAACTACTATGTTGTCCTATTTTTATGTCATTTTCTAGTTCTAAACAGGACTGATCGTGTCTTTCTCATTTGTGTGTGTGCATAGACAATTTTATTTTTCAAATGAATTTTTATGTTTATCATTATTGGTGTTAAAATGGCTTAGCTACATATTTTTAAAAGCCAAGACAGGGGAGGAATATGAATACAAATAAAGAAAACATTTTAAAGGTTTTTTTTTGTTCTGATACATATTATTGTAGTATATTATTTAGGATAAGCCAGTAGGCTAAATTGACCGATTGACCCAAAACTCTACCACAATGCCAACACAAGTGATACTTATTTCTCACAACTATTGCAGCAACTCAATGGTCCAAGAGGTACTCTAGGTATGATCATCCAGTTAGTGGACAGAGAGGTTGAAAAGGCATAAAAGTCCCTTCTTACCTGCACAGGCCCTAAAGAGACATCTATTGTGGTTTGGATCTGGAATGTCCCCCAAAAGTCTCATGTATTTGAATATTATAGATTGTCTATGAAACCATGTGCTGTTGGGAGACGGAGGCCTAGTTTGGAGTGGTGGATTACAGGCATGTAAATTGGGATTATAGGTATGTAGTGGGAGCTTACCACACCTTCCACACCTGGATCCAGGAGGGGCTGATCACTGGGATGAGATCTGGAAGGACATATAAGCTGCTTCCCACCTTCCTTGGAGGACTAGTCTCAACTTGCCTTGACTTGGCTTCCTGTGTGTGATGTCGTAAGAAGCTGCCTCCACCTCTGCCTCTGCCATGTGCTTCCATTGGTGCTGGCTGCCCCTGAATGGACTGTGACTTTCTGAAACTGTGAGCTAAAATAAACCTTTCCTTCTGTAAATTTGTAAATGCCAGGTATTGAGTCACATCAAAACAAAAAAGTAACTAATACAACATCCATCATTTATGTAAGCATCTTCTATGAGCAGTAGCCATGAGGCACTTCTTAGACCCCACGAGGTGCGGGGGTTGGGGGGGGGGGTTGTTCTCAACTGGGCAGTTGTTCCTTAGAATTAACTTCATTTAGGGAGGAGAGACCTCGGTGTTCAACAAGAGCTAGCTGTATTCTCTTTCCTGAATATTTAAGGAAGAGAATCTACCTTTGGAAATGTCTAAACAAGCCTGGTACTTTATAGGATTTTATACTCCAATGTGCTTTTTAAAAAATCTTTGCTATTGGTCTAAGAAATTATGGCAGATTGGTAGTTTCTTTCCAAATTGTCCGTTTCATCTAAATTTTCTAATGTGTTAGCATAGATTTGTATAGTATATCCTTAAATAATCATTTGAATTGTTTTTGGCTGCATCCAGTTATTCTTTTAAACCCGATTCAGCTAACCGGTTGTTTATTAAATCTGTTAGTGTTTGTAATGAAAAAACTGAGTTTATTTATAAATTTTACATTTTTTCTGGTTAGAATTTTTGAATGTTAAATTTTACCTTTACAAAGAAATAGATGTCTATAGCAATAGTGTAAGAAGGACATTGTATGCCCTTGTGTGTTTAAAAAGCATGAATCATAATTTAGGGGGAATTGAATTCTTGGGTTCCATATTTTCCTTATCAAAACTACCTAGACACACGCACCCATACTTACTATTTTTATTTTCAGAATCATTTGAGAGTAAAGTACATTCATCCTAATTGTTTTCCGCCTGAAAATTGTGGTTTTTAAAACCTGAAAGTCTAAGGGGTGGGGGTGGGGGGTTGAAGTTTCATCAACTGTGTGTCAGAAAATATATAACTGGTTATGGCAGAAGTTAAGCTGTCTTGTTAAAAAAAAAAAAAAAAAGGAGAATCCATACAGCCTCAGTCTCTGCGTATGTCAAGAGAAAGGTTCCATTGCATGGATTAGAAAGCAGTGTTTTAGGAGACTGTGGTTGGGCTTCTTGCGAAAGTCAACCCCTGTGTAAGGGTGGACATGTCTGAAGCCTGGCTCAAGAGGTCAGTGCGCAGGTAGATGTGCCCCAAACCTGACAAAACAGTGGCCTTCTAATTACGTTTTAACTGCCTTGCACCAATGCCACTCCAGTATTGATTTTCATTCTTATATAATTACTCATTTGCTTGTTTTCAGTATCCCTTGTTAGACTCTGTTTCTTAAGGACAGAAACCCTCTCTCTCTTGGTCTGTGCTCTATGCTTGAGGAATAGGATAGTGCCTGACACTTATAGAATAAGAAACAGCAACCCTTTTTCTTTTTTAATAAAGGATTAGAAATAATGCATTTTAGGATTTGCAGGCCAAGAGGCAAAATTGAGGCTATGATATGAATACTTTCATATATAATATGAGAGAGAACAAAGTCACACATTTTAAAGATTGTTGTAGTTCGAAGTATAATAATGACCTTTCGCTATATATATATATATATATATATATATATATATATATATATATATGTATTTTTTAATAATACTGATGAACTGGATTAGGGATTAGGTGAGCATCCAAGGTTGGACCAGCAAATAACGTGTTGGAAGAAATTACTCTGGGAGAAGAGAATAATTAGGGAATGAGCAGCTGTGGCTGGCAGCCCCACCCACCCCTCTAGAACTAAAGAGTGCTCAAGAAGGAAGATGGCTTCAGAATGCTTTAAAGTGGGTGGAAGTCTGGGAAGGGAGATGTAGGAAGAAAAGGGTTAAAATAACCTAAATGAGAGGAACAACCTAAGAGGTTTGAAGATTCCACCTGATTTCTGGAGCAATTACCCAACTGTACTCTTTTTTGTTTTGCATTATTTGTTTGATTTTGTTTTTAAATTGATCTAGGCCAGTGGTGCAGGCATTTACTTTTTATTTATTCATTTATTTTTTAACAGGTGTACTGTGGTCCACCACACCCATCCTATGTGGTGCCAGGTAATCGAAGCCAGGTCCCTCCACTTGCCAGGCAAGTGTTCATAACCTCTGACCTACACCTGCAGCCCCAGCACTCTTATTGAGGCAGGAAGGAAGCACAAACAACCTGTGATCTAGTGATCTTTCTTAATGGACATTAAATCTAAGTGTTGTATATTTTCTGCACGCTACAGAGTATTATTTTTTTCTAATGAATAAAAGCACAAACATTGGTCTTAGCCAGTGAGCCACACAAAAACAGGATTTGAGCTGGAGCTGGACCTTCTGCTCCAGTTTGCCAAGTGTAATAGATAATTACCTGGAAGAAATAGAGGAAGGGGTGCAGGATTTTTTTCCCTCAAATTGGTAACTTTGTGAGTCATATGCAAATAGAAACTGGACATATGCTAAAGATTTTATTTAGCTCTTTAAGTAATGGGGGAATCAGAAAGAGTCCAAAGGAAAATGTAGACAAAAGGTACACAATCAGGAAAATTGAAATAAATTTACTAATGGATGTAATGTTAGATGGTATCTACCAGGTAATGATCAGTTGGGTTCCTTTGGACCAAACTGATTTCCATTTCTGGAGACAAGACTCATTTCCTTTTGAATCCAAGTTTTCTGCAACTAAGTTGTAAATCATTGTAAAGAGGAGAAGAGACATAAGCCGCTCCAGTCAGAACTACACGAGGAAGACTAAGACCAGGCAGCAGGCTTCTCAGTTATAAACCCAAATACAATGAGATCTTAAACATATCAAATTGTTACTTTAATGCTGCTTCACAGGGAGTGCTAAGAAATGATTTGTTCCACGTTGTTTATGTAAAGACATAGCATTTTGATAATGTGACAGAAGCCCACACCTCTACCACAAGAAAACTTCCTGTGTTAGCCTCAGAACTTTGTGTAGGGTCATAGCAATAAAGTAGTTTTCAAGTTGTGACATGAACTCACACTTCCAACACATACCAGCACTAGCTGTATAACCCAGATGAAGTAAATGAACATCTCTTCATCTCAATTTCTTCATTTGAAAAATAAATAATGATGTTATTTTTAAAAGCTTTCATAAGAATTAAATGAGACATGCATACAAGGAACATACATGGTATTCAGCCTAGCACAAAGAAATCACACAAAAATGTTATTTTTGTTTTAGATCAAGTCTAGGTAACCTCTAATTTGCCTAAAATTTGTCAGCACACATATTGTTTTTGACAGTCTTGCTAAAGCTGCAAGTTTTTTTTTATATCACATTTGTGTATTATTACAGGAAATGCCCCCTAGGAAATAGGGAGTTATCAATACATTCAGTTCTACTTCTTGAGTGAAGTGTGGTAACTTGAACTTGCAGTAGCTTGCGAAGGTATTGATCCTCTGATACCACCAAAAGAGATGCATTGCAGTCAAAAGCAGTAAGACAACCACCATCTGTCTGATCTTCTATAAGAATAAAAAGTTGTTTGAAATATACATGTCTTTTCTAAAATTCTCCACTGAAAAACATGCAAAAATTATTTTTCAGGCTACACTCAATTTTATTAGATCCTAGAATGAGGAAATATGGTTTTCTGTAAGATTTTAAAAACTGGCATTTTCCACACTACAAGGAGCATAGAGGAAGAATTAAATATGAGGCCAATTTGAATCTTACAGTTAGGTACATGTTTTCTGCTTTTCAGCTAAAAGCACATTAGACATGAAAGAAAATAGAATTGCATACTTATATTTATAAAGTGAACAAAAAGCTGTCTTGCTTGCTTTTTTGTTTTCAACCACAGACGTGCTTTTTATGAAATATAATATTTTTTATACGAAGAACTGGCATTTTTATTCCACTACCTACCCACTCTTCATGCCCCAAATTATCACTGAAATTCTTCAACTCAGTGGTTTGTTGGTTTGGACTTCCTTCTTTTTGTCTATTTATAGCACATGAACACCAACAAAGAAGCTATAAAAATAATAGTGACATGCAAACTCGAAGCCCATAAGAAATCTTTCTGGGCCGAGGGCACGGCTCTCCGGGTTTCCTGTACAATGAAAGTCGATCAGATGAACTTTTGAAATGTCCTTTGCTTGAGATTGGATTGCCCATTTTGCCCACTTGGTCAGCACAGGTAAATTTAATTTCCCCCTTCCTGTGTTCTGTTCTCAACTCTGTGGGCACCTCTCCCACTTTCCGAGAGGGCCCAGAAGGAGAGAATGGCCTTTGAAATGCTAAAGGGGGGAAAACAGCTTGAGAATGTCATGAGGCAAGACAGAATGACGTGAAAGATATTTTCATCGCTGGGCCACGAGTGCCAACTCAGGGCGAAGTCAGGAAAACAGTGCGTGATGTGCTACAAAGCAGTACTGAGGGGAACAGGTGAGTCAAGAGTGAGGTAAGAATGGAAAAGTGAGTCAGACACAGAGTCACCTCACCGTAGTGAATTTGTCCCCTTGAGGATTGCCAGTAGCATTAATTAGCATGTTTCTGTTACTATTTAATAGGAAAAGAATTTGTGCTGCAAACATTTGCATTTTGTGGAGAGTCCAATACAATTGCCTTGGCCCAGCACTAGGTAGGGAGGTGAAATTTAGCTCTGCTCTCCAACAATCTCCAAAATCACTTACCCCTATTGCAGGATGAAAGAGCAATGATTGTGCAAGAGATGCACGAAAATGTGGGGTGCTTATTGTAATGTTTGCCTACAAAGGCCTTGTTTAAACCCATGATAAAATTACTACAGGAGAATATATCTCGGTTTCTATGGTGACTTTCTGTATTACTGTTTCCTAATAAAAATATACTACTGTCTAAAATAGGTGAGTGCTTTATATTGGAGGGAATCTAAGGTCTGGGAGTGTAGCTCAGTATAGAGTGCCTGTTCAGCTTTTTTTAAGGCCTTGGGTTCAATCTCCAGCACCGAAAACAGACCAGAATAAAAACTGGAGGGAGAATATGTTTGATTGTTGGTGCTGCTGTGAGGTGGCCTGGGTGTCACCTAAGCTCTTCCTAGTTTTTTCTTTCCATAAATACAAAGATGGAGAAAATAAAAACACTGGACAGTTATTTTTTTAAAGTAGTCTTATGAGTTTGCTTGCTTTGTTTTGTTTTAGAATTCCAGAACGGACATTTTTATTTCTATGAAATATGACTGACACTGGGAACTTCATTTAGGAATAAATACCACAAAAGTAGATTATTTTGATGAAATAAAACTTTAAAATAATAAATAAAAAAAAAACCCTTTCTAGGGCTAGGAGTATAACTCAGTGGGTTGAGTGCTTGCCTAGCATGCACAAGGCTCTGGATTTGATTCCCCAGAACCTCATTAAAAAATTAGCCCCTTATCCTAACACTTGGAAGTCTGTGGAAGGAGGATTGCTGTTGAGTTTGAAACCAGCTGGGCTACAGAGTAAGGTCTTGTCTCAAAAACAAACAAAACGTGAGTACAAATATATATATATATATATATATATATATATATATATATATATATAACATTGGTAAAATATAAAGCAATGGAGTAATGGTATAAAGAACTAGAGCTCCTTACTTGCTGTTGGAATGTTTTAAATTGACAGTACCTTTCTTAAAAGTAATTTATCAGTAAATGTTAAAACAGGCATGTTTAACCTGAGGCTAGCAGGTTTTTCTTTTTTGCCTCTTTTTTCATTAGTGTTATAATAAAATTTTTACAGGAAGCTTTATGGCTTCTATGGTATATACATTAACTGTATTTTGTATTTTATATATAGCCCAAGACATTTCCTCTTAACTCAAAAAAAAAAAAAAAAAATCTAGGGTCAAAAACCTGGCAGGCTGCAGGTAGGACAAGGCCAAGTGTCAAAAATTTTGAGTGTTTTTATTAGTTTGCTTGGACTGCCATAACAAAATATCATAGATTGAGAGGGTTAAACAGAAGATTTTTTTTTTTCACAGTTTCTAGTGAGAATTCTTTTACTGCTTATACAACAGAAGGCTGCCTTCTTGCTGTGTTTTCACAGGATAGCGTTGGGAAGGAGAGAGAAAAATACATTTTTTCTTTTTATATGGCTAAAGTCCCATTAGATTAAGGTCTGTTGTGGTTTGGCTCTGGAGTGTCCCCACAGCTTCCTGTACCTATGGATACCATCTACTGTTGGGGGTGGGACCTGACTGGAAGGGGCAGACGCTTGGAGTTCAACCTGGAGGGGCATGTGCTGCTGGTTCTGCCTTCCTGCCAGACTTGTCTCTGTTCTGCCATGTTGTGAGGACCTCTGTCTCCAGCTTTGGCTCTAGCTCAAAATCTGTCCTCAGCCTTGCCATGTGATTCTACCATTTCCTAGCTACCCACCCACATATGGACTGAGATCTTCTGAAACTATGAGCTAAAATAAATCTTTTCTCCATAAGGTTGTGGATGTCTGGTGTTGAGTCACAGTGACAAAAAAAAAAATAACTGAGGCAGGGTCTTATCTTCTAGCGTCTAGTATCTAATATACTAATATGAGTTTGGAGGAGGAACAACACAATTCAGTCTATAGTAATGTTTATAGCCTTTGACTTAGTAATTCAACTTTTAGCAATTTATTCTATGTGTGGTGTAAAGGGGGTGCTGGGGAGTGGAAGGATGCTGCTGGAATGTTGCCCTCATTGAAACTTTATGCACTCATCATATTCTTTTTTTAATAATGTAAAATAGGAAAATAAACACAATCTTCCGAAAATATTAGTATAGAAAATTAGATGGTCAAGTCTGATGTGGTGACACAGGCCTCTAAGCTTGGGCTAATGGGAAGCTGTAAGGGGAGGCTGAGGCAGGAGGGCCACAAAGCCTAGGCTAGGCAACGTAGTGACTTTAAGAGACCCTGTATCAAAGTGAAAAATATGAAAAAGGGCTGGGGAAGTAGCAAAACCCTTGGGCTCCATGCTCAGTATTGAAAAAAAAGTAATGAAAATGTTTTCAAAGTTATTTTGACCTTGGGAAAATGCTTATGATCTATTTTAAAATATAGGATGAAGTTTATTATATACTGTGATACAACTATGTATAATAAGTGCACAGATGCATACAGAAAAGCCCTTAAAATATATAATAAGTTATTAACAATAATTACATCTGGGGAGTAAGATTGTTTTTCCATATATTATGTTTAGTATAAAATATTTCTTCCAAAGTAATATGGATGTAAATGTAGAGTTTACATAAGACAAGACAGTTAGCCACCAAGTACCTTTAGTGTTAAGATAACTTAATCATTTTTCTGGCAAGCTGGAGATACAGCTTAGTGGTAGAGCGCTTGCCTAACATATGTGAGGCTCCGGGTTCTATTCCTGTGGCATAGACACAGATATACACATACACTCACACGTTCAAGTGTTATTTTTCTGTTTCAAGAGCTCATGTCAAAACCCCAAAGCTACAAACTTGACTTCTTGATGTTTCCATCTCTGCACTCCCCCATGGGAAATAGTTCAAATTTTATACTATAATTTGCAAAGGTTGGAAATAACCTCAGTAAATAACTTCAACTATTTTGTGTCTTGTTCTGTGTACCTAAGACCCCTACTCATTTATTCAACACACACACACAACCTTTCTTATGCTGGGTACTGTCCTAAACACTAATACATATACCTGAAAGACTGAAAATGCAGTTAGTCTTCATAATATGTGATGTATGTAAATTTCTTGAAGCATTTTGAAAGGATCAGTGGTGACCTAGACTTATGCTGTACTGGAATAACTTACTGGTGGGTGACAACCAGGCAAATATACTCCAGATACAGGCAAAGGATTGTGGACATCACCTCCGGAGTTAAAACTGTGAACTGGCTGCACAATCAAAATCCATTTGATTTCCAGATTGTCATTAAGGTAAACCAGATAGTACTGCAAATGTGAATCAGGAAAAACAAGAGATTAGTGAGCTAAAAAGTAAAATAAAAAACAAACAAAGGATAAATGAAGCAGGTCACCAATGAAGGGAAAACTAATGCCAAAGGAGACTGGGTATCAAGAGATGGAAGGTGAATCTGGCATACTTCTCAGAGTCTGGATTTAACCGTTCACCAAAAACATTTTTATATTGTGTCTGTGGACTTGAGCTTGAACACGCTGTCGTGATAACTTCTTTTGGTTCTTGTGCTTTCAAAACACTTATAAGCAACACCTTTTCAGGATCCAATGGATAAACCCTATACTCATTTAGAACAACGATTAAGTTCTGCAAAACATTTATTTCTCTTCACATTCTGTAAGCTGATTTCATGTAAGGATTATTTGCACGGCCTGAACTATTACCTCAGTAAAGACAATTCACAAAGCAGAGACCTTTGCAGCCTCAGCCCAAATAAATGCCAAGACACATCTTCCAAATGTAAGCGATACAGCTAGATGCCTGCTGGCTGCTCTCTGTTTGTTTGTTTTTCACTGGTGGGCTTTGCAACCCTGGACTTTGCAAGTGCTAAGCAAGGACTATGTTACTAGGGTGTCATCCCAGCATCACTTCTTCCTCCTTATATTTTGACATTTCAAGCTTGCTGTGTCTCAAACAAATTGTCACCTTCCTGGAAGCTATTTACCACTTGGTGGTGTGTATCTCTCTGTACACCATCACCCACCATCATCATCAATGGCCTAGTCTCTGGAGTCCAAAACCACAGGAAGGATAGGCAGAACTGCTTCTAAAAAATATGCACAATTTATGCATGATAATGCATTAAATCCATTCTTGTTCAATAGATTACATCTTATATGTACATAGAATAAGACACATATATTAAATGCCATTATGCATACTCTAGTTTACCCAGTTATACGTTAATTTCACATAACAAATGCAAAACCTCTGGAGAAATCCATCATTTGACTTTTATCTGGATTCCCAAATAATAAGACTGCTCTATGAAAAGTCATACTAAAAAAGTGCTTGTTTTGTGTAAACATATACAACATTTAATCAATAAATATATACCCTTCCTAGCCCTCTCTTTTTCTATTAATTTTCACACGATAGGTTACAACTTCACGTTGCTTCAACACAAGAAAAACAGTTCATAAGTAAGGTCTGAAGTTAATTTTAACACTTTGTATAGAAATTGCATTTTATATTTGGTCATGTCCTCCTCCTCTGTGAAAGGAGAATGCACTATGCTCTGAAACTACAAGCGCCTAGTGAAAAGCAAACATATTTCCTGACATACCTGTGCCCCAGTATAAAAGTGTGTCCAGGAAAGGGGCACTAATAGATTTGATAGTTCAGTTGGTAATAAGATCTCAACAAGCATGCTAGGGCCATATTTGGCTATAACCTCGAATAGCACTGCCCTCTATGGGTTGGTAAAAGAGGGCTTGTGCAGATGTGCTGGATCAAGAGACTATGAACTCCCAAAACTGGCAGCCTAGCAGACCTGATGGCCTTGTGTGTCCTGGAGTAGTCACTTGACCACATTTGCTTATTAATGTCTCTGGTGAAGTAAGATCCACTGAGACTCCCATCTAACCCATATTATCAATGAGAAGAGCCCATACTCCTACATAAATCACATATGTGTTACCTGGAGGAGCTCACTGACAGCCCTTGCCTTGATAGGAAGTTCATGCCTCCAAGATAGTTTGGAGCTTTTAATCCATATAAAACTACCAACAGCATTACTTGCAGGCGGGTATCACAAATAATAGGCAGACCACTCCAGCTATTCCTTACATGGTCTGCAAGTGATAAGAACTTTCTAATTGTGTTCAAGTATGGCCAAGCCAGCCTACTCCCCAGGCTTCAAAGGAATCACGTGTAGGAAATGGAAAATGTGACTACTTGGTTTCTAAATCAAATATATCCATTTAAAATATCATAGCTTCAAATTGGACTGCACCACTCTCTGTGTTTTCTATCCTATTTGTAAGTAAAAATAAGAAATGTCAGGCTTTCCAATAATAGCTTCAGTTCCATTGATGATGAGCCAAGGGCAAGACAGGGCTTTGCGCTCAGCCTTTACTTGAGCTGCAATTCACATATTATCAAACACCCTTTCCTCCAGTCACTACCCAGGCAACATCAGCACAAGTGTAATCCCACACTCATCATCTTTGCGCTTATTTTCCACTGTTGCAGGCACTACTTGCATGAGCATAGCTCTGCTGTGCATGCTGGTAGTCCGTATAAGGAAGGAGAATCACTGGTTAAACCCTTCTTCCTTCCATCTCTTGAAGGAAAATTCTGTGGAGACTGGTGATGTATGTTCCCGTTTTCTGTTGCTTTAATAAAATACCAGAGGCAAGCTAACTTTTTAAAGAAAAATGATTTATTCAGCTGAGGACACACAGAGGACCAAGCCTTCTACACATGAACCTTTAAAGGACAAACCATGTCCAAACCATAACACATAGATAGCTGGTTGAGGTTCTCCAATGAGAACTAGCTCTTATTTTGCCCAGTGGGGGGCAGTTCAATAACACTTACTTGCCTTTCTTCTTTGTTTCGAGTTTCAGACAGTCTTGATTGGAGACATCATTTCCAACAATAGAATCTGCACATAGCTTTTAACCCAGACTCTATTTCAGGGGACAACCAGGGTTAAAGATAGTTTGTATGTCAGAGGAAAGACTGTGGCTTTTACTCAAGTAAATGGATACCACTGGAGCATTTCTGTGCAAAGACATGAGATGATTGACTTCACTCAAAAACCACTCTGGCCTACTGGTTAAGAACAGAATGCTTTGGAAATGAAAGAAAAAGAAAACAAACAACAACAACAACAACAAAAAAAACAACAACCAGGCCAATTCAGCTACTGCAAAAGTCTATGTAAGAGATGATAATACCTTGGAACAACATACTGGCTGGTAAGATGATGATAAAAGTCAATCTCTGCATACAGGTTACAAGTAGAGCCTATGGCATCATCACTAGCTTGGAAGCAAGTGAGGCTTGTAGACTGAATGTTTATCTCATCTCTAAATTTCTGCACTGAAACTCTAACTCCACAATGATGATGTAAGAGATGGGCATATTTGGGGTGTGGTTATATCATGACAGTGGAGCCCTCATGAGTGGGATTAGTGTCCTTAGAAGGAGCAGAGGAAACAAGTGTTCTGCACACGAGGGCACAATAAGAAGATAGTTATCAGCAAGCCAGACCTCACCGGACACTGAGTCTGCTGGTGCTTTGGTCTTGGAAGTTTCCGCCTTAGAATAAACATGTGTGGTTTAAGCTGTTGCAATCTATGGGGTGCTCTCATAGGAGCCTGAACCTCTTCTCAAAGTTTACTATACTTTCTTTTCACTATTTTAATGCTAGTGAAATTCACTAAGGCCTGGACATACTCAGGCAGAAATTCCTTAAGCAACCAAGTACTTACCTAGTCTTTTAGGAAAAGTCTCCAGAATCCACTCAGGGATGCACATGTGCAAAAAAAATCAACTCAAGAGATGCGATGACAGATGCAGCTAATGACCTTTGTACACCACATGCTCAAAATTCTCCCCAAAGCACTCCCTTCATCCCCAAAACAAATCTGCAACCCATGAAGAGGCATGGTGGCCTCTACACTCCCACAAAACCACCTTAAAACTTGCCCTTCTTGTCCTCCAATCAGCAGGCAACCTTTTTACTCTCCCTTTTGATAACATTTCCCTGCTACTGCTCAATTGAGGTGGCAGATAGGAACTTCTATTTCCAGCCCCCAGTCTCCTTGCAGGTTGACTTCATAATAAAGACCATTCTTTCTGCAAAACTGTGGCCTATGGTTTGTATGTATGTCAGTGCTTGCTTGGCATCAATCGTTTGAAAACAATAGTTTATGTTATTGGGGATTGAATCCAGGAGTGCTCCACCACTGGCCTTAATAAATAACCTATTTACAGACTGAAAATCTAAAATTATTTCAAGAGTAAATAGAGTAGAATATACGTATTCTAACAATTGTGGTAGTATTCATTATTTGAGTACATGCTATATGCTTTAAAAATTACATCTTCTAATCCTTATCACAATGTGGGATAAATTTTATTTTACCTATAGATCAAGAAATTGTCTGTGGGAGTATACATGTAACTGCCAAACTTAACACACATTGGTTAAATGGTGAATCTGGGAAATGACTGTAACTCTTATTTTGTGTGTGTGTGTGTGTGTGTGTGTGTGTGTGTGTGTGTGTGTTTGTTTTGTTTTGTCTTTGTGGTATTGGGAATGGCAGCTACAGGTGCTCTATCACATCCACGATCCTTTTTACTTTTTATTTTGAGGCAGAGTCACTCTGGTTGTCCAGGTTCCCCTCAAACTTGCCATCCTCCTGCCTCAGCCTCCCGAACAGCTCAATGACAAGCATGTGCTACCATGCCCATCTGAAAACTATTTTCATGATAATTTTTTTTATGGGCTCAGATTTTTTTAACATTCCATTTGTGGTGTTTAGAATTCAACTTGATTCTAAAGAGAAGGCCAATTAAAAATCACTGGAGAGAGAAGATTGGATAGCAGTCTCTCCTATACGTGTATTTTTTTCACAAGCAAGAGATACCTAGAAAGATAACCTTCTCATGTCTGGAGAAACCTATACCTTTACCAGCACTAATGCTTTTTCAAGCTAAGTGTGTATTAGCACAAACACAGGCAATCTCTGTCCTGAAGAGAGGAACATTCCAACACTCCTTGTTCTCCAGGAGAGCATTAATCTTTAGGTCATTTAAGAGTTAAGCCATCTCTTTCCAAAACTAATATTGACTTATCAGGTACTACTTTAGTCAAAGAAGAAATGCTTTTTCAATATTAGGGTAGATTATTTTTTTCTCAGTTGGAACAAATGGACTCAATAAGTCCAAAGAGCAGAGCTAGATGAGCCAGCCTACCCCAAGAGACTTTGCATAGTTTGAAGCTATGCTTTCTGATTGGTGTTATATTGGAATGCAAACTTGAAGAAATAGATAAAGGAGTCTCCCCATCTCTCACACCTGTTAAGAAATTTAGAGGTTAAATGAAGTTGTATTGATTCTCTGTACTTGCATTCTAGAAATCTAAAATAAAAGAATAATGATTGAGCTCTAATGAAAATTTGTCATCTATGAGGCAAATCTAGACACAACTCACTTTTTAATTGGAATACTGAAGCTCTCAGGGTAGTTATCTGTTGCACTAAATGTCAGGTACATCCTGCATTTACTAAATCAGCTTTCACATCTGTAATTGAAGTAATCTCTTTGATAATGTATCTTTAAGGTAAGGGAAAACTTGGATTTAATTAAAAAGAGAATGCCAGTTGATGAGCATATCTCAGAAAATGTCTTCTCGCATACATATTGAATCAGATAATCATCTCGGTAGAACCCTGTAGTTGAAGAAGACCTTCATAATTTTAAAATGACTGTAATTGTGTAATTAAGCAGCTAAGGAATGTCGGTTTCTCTGATTGAAGAAAATGAGCTTCTTGTATCAATAAAGTCTCTGGTCTTATTCTGCACTATGACCTTTGAGAATTTTTCCACCTGTTTTCTTCAGTTTATTTTTATCTTAGAGGAGCAATTCAGTAAGGGTAATACAGTTAAAGAAATTTTAACATACAAGTTTTTTTCATTTTTATTTTCATAATAGTCTAGAAGAAAACCTGAGTTTCTATTGACCCTGCTAACGGCCAGTTTTCTGAATTTGAGCAAGTTACTTAAGCGTACTTTTTTTTTTTTTTTTTACTTAGAAAATGTAAGGCTTGATCTGTCTGGTCAAGTTCGAATATGCCTTGATCATTTGCTTAATTTAAAGATCATATTTTATGTTGGCATTATAGCTCTATGGCAAAGCACTTGCCTAGCATATGTAAGGTGTCCTGTTCAATCCTCAGTAGTACAAAGAAATAAAAATCATTGCTTTTTAAAAAATTATATATGCTACAAACTTACTAAGCTGCTTTTTTATTTCATGATTTGGAGTTCTGAAACCTATAAAGTTGAAATAACATGGAAAGCTTTTGAAAGGCTCAGAGTAGCAGATGTGTATTCTAGAACAGGCTTCTGTTTTTTGAATCACCTTTCCCTGTCTCTGAGTTGTTTTATGTCTTCATAAAACACTGATAGTCATGTAAATGATTCTGGCCCATAGGAATGCAAATAGCACACACACTCAACGCAATCCATCACTACCTTTGGAGAGCGACCTGTTTTACATGCGTTACCCAGCCCTGAAAAATAATAGTAAAAGAAGAAAGTCAAAAGAATTTCCAGTTGGCTTAACTTTTTTTTAACCTCATAGCTTATCTATCAAAGTAGAACTAGCAATGCAGAGAAATCAGTGATAATTTATGCCCATGTGTGTTTCTATGTCACCTCGTGGAACAAAGCCATGTAAACTGGCTGGGGTTAAAGATATAGTTTGGATAAAAGAAAGCATTCATGATTACAATCTTTCTGCAAACTAAAACAAGTTTTCTCAGGACAAGATCGCCTTCATCAGGCACATGAAATAGGTTGCTTGGAAGACTCAGCGAGAAGGGCAGAGGTGGCAAGAGAAATGTCCACCAATAAGTTCAATCCACATTAATTAAATACTACAGAGGAGGTCTTGTTTTAGCTAGAAAACTCTCTGCCCTTATGTAGCTGATCTTGGAAGGAAGGGAGGAGCAGAAGAGGCAAACAGGAAATAAAAGGAAGCAACAGGTGACGGGATACACTAGAAAATGGCAAGTGCTATGGAGAAAAATGAAAATAATATGCAAGGAAAGAGTGGAGAGCTGCAGTTTTAAGCAGCTTGGTCAGAGCAGGTCACCCAAGGTGGTATTTGAGCAAACACTTAAGAAAGAGAAAGAGCAAGTGTTCAGGACATGGGGTGGGGGTTGATGTGTGTGTGTGTGTGTGTGTGTGTGTGTGTGTGTGTGTGTGTGTGTAAGTTTTGGGAAAAGACCCAGAGGCAAGTAATCACCAGAGTCTGGGGAACAAGAGACCAGGTGACTTCTGCAGAATGCACAAAGACAAGAGAAATGGCCAGGCAGGTGATGGAGTAAGAGTAGAGGCAGATCCCTGTGGTCCCAGTGGGCTTTCACTCCCAAACACAGGAAGCCAATGGAGAATTTTAAACAATGGGTGAAATGACTTTACTTAAGTTTCAAAAGAACAGGCACCTTGGTTTGAATCTGGAGTGTTCCACAAAGCCTCATGTATTTGGGTATAGTGGGATAATGGTGGAACTGTGTGCTGTTAAGAGATGGGATCTGACTGGAAGGTGTGGATACTTGGGGTATGATCTGGAGAGATTGTATCAACTTGTTGAGATTTGGAGGTGCTCAGGGCAGAACTTGCAGGTGTGTGTTGCTAATTTATGGGCCAGGAAATGAGGGGACACCTACCCTGGGTATGGGGAACCTAACTGGCAGTTTGAACTAAATAAAAGAAGGAAGAAGAAACATTGTTATAGCTTCTTGCTGGGAAAGCTCTAGCCCTGCCTGAGTCGCTGGACCTGAGCTTGCTCCTGCTTTAACTTGGTTTCCATCTGCCATTCTGTAAATAGAGCTAGCTCTTCAGTCTCTACCATGTGCTTCCACCATTGCATGGCTGCCCATCAACAAACTGTACAAGACCTTCTGAAACTGTGAGCCAAATACATCTTTTCCTCCCTTAAAGTGTGGATATTGGGTATTTTATCCCAGCAATGAGAAAGCAACTAGGACAGTGGGAGCCAGAAATGTTCTGTTGCCACATCATTCAATGTAGAAGGTCACGTTCTCAAATATGACATTACTTGTAGAGTTAGTACCCATAGCCACTTTTGAATACTTGATGACAAAATCCAGATGTCTCAAAAAAAAAAATTCAGGAACAAAGAAGTAAGAAGTGAAAATATGGTGTGTAACTTAGAATCCATCTAAATATAGAGCAACTCAGCCATGAGAATTATCGTTAACAAAAGGAACGTGGAAGCGGTAAATTCGATGACGTGAAAATTATAGAACCCATGAGGGGAAAGATGATAGGAAAAATGTCCCAAATCTTTTACAAAAGATAGTCTGTGAACACTGTCTAATGTTGGACTGTGTTGTGTTTTGTGTTACATTTACAATTGTCAGCATGAGTGAGGTTCTGGGTTTTGGTCTCTAGCACTGCAAAAACAAACAAAATCACTCTACTATGCTCAAAAACAAACAAATGAAAAAATCAAAACAAAGACAGCAGCAGAATGACTCCAGTATCAAATTTTTGTTTACACCTGTGCCTTTTTTTTTTTTTTTCTAAACTGGACTTACGACATATTTTAGGAAATGAGTTCTTCTGTGGTAAAGAAACATGTGAAGTTTATGATTTCTTCAATTTCACTTCCTTTTATTTTTCTTACACTGAATTCAAGAAAAGAAAAGTAAACATTTAAATTACAGTAGTATTAGTAGCAGTTAGTTTTACAAAAGTATTTTATCTTTCTGTTCATCTACCCATGTGTCACTGGTCTTTGATCTGTACAAGTGCAAAAAAAGTCGCATGTCTGCTACTGGTAGAATGATGCTTAACTCTGGCAATACAAGTTTTTAAACCTTCAAATTTTTATATTTCTTCCTTGCCTAAATAACCTCAAAACAGTATTTTTAGTTAAAAACAGTGTGGAGAAGCAAATTTGAGAAGATGTGAGTAGTAAATGATAGGTTAGAAATAAATTTTATTATTTTCTGCTTTGAATGTTTATGTGTATTCTATTTCCAAAATATTAATCAAGACTTTTGTTAAAATTTCAAAAGCTTTTTTTTTTTTCTTTGAAGTAATTATTCCTACTTGAGCTTCAGTTTTATGGCCTTAAGTAGATGCATGGACAGGCAGAAGTCAAGGACCAGAGTATGAGGTATGATCAATAACAAATGTGTAAATTTTGAAGAGAATTATTATTGCAAAAGACACATACAATGGAAAGACGAAAATGATTAGAAATTGGGCACAGAGAGAAAAACATGAAAAATATAGAAGACAACTTGAGACATAAAGGCTCACAAATTTGGTCAGCATAGAAGTAGAGGGGAAATGAAAAAGAGACAGTATTTGAGGAGATAATGGCTGAATTTATTCAGAACTGATGAAGATGCCATTCCACTGACTTCAAATGGCTCAGTAAATCTTAAGAAAGCAAGAAGATAAATACTATGCCCACTCCAGAGTGTATGGACGACAAGGAGTCTGTAGGACCCGTATTAACATCAGAGAAGGCAGAGTTAGTGAAAAAAAGATAAAGTGGGCCACTTAAGTTTTTCACATATTTTATTTATTGAGATCATTTCTCACCAAATTGCACAAGCTGGCTTCAAATTCACAATTCTCCTCCCTTGTACCTGGAATTAGAAACTTGTACCCCTACAAGATTAAGAGGGTACTTTATAAGGATAAAGAATTCATTTTTTTTAAAAAAAGTGGTAACCTTTTTATATTTTGTGTGTAGTTAATAATAGTCTAAAAACATATAAAGAAAAAATTTCCAAGAAGAAAGAAAATACCCATAAATCATATTGTGAGAAAAATCTACTTTCAATAGTTTATAGAACAAAGAAATTAAAATGTCAGGACAGAGATATACAGATTAGAAAACATGATTAACAAATCTTGAGCTAATGGACAGTTAAAAAAACATTGCTTGTAACAACCCTGAAATGCATTCTTTTCAAGAATAAAATATATTTTACCCACATATTCAAGACACTCCCACATACCTTGGAACAATGCATGGTATAGGTACCTCATACATCAAGAGAATGTTGAAACTTACTATCAAAAATAGAATGGATAAATAAATCAGAGTAAATACAAAAAAGGAAAATTACAAAGCCATCAAAATGGATGACAATTAGGCTTGTTAATATGCCAGCAAAACTTTCACAAAATACACAATTTGACAGTTCTGTTTAGATGCTTAAACATATAAAGAAAACTGCAGAAATGATTTCCATAAAAATATAATGTCACAATGGTGAACACCTGCAGAGAGGAGAAAAAGGGTTGCAATAAGAAAAACACAATAAAGGAGGAGTTTCTGTAGAGACAGAAACGTTTTATTTCTTGACGTAGATGATAGTTACTATTCACAAGAATGTGTAGAATCCCAATACACTAAATAAGGACTTCTATATATATGTTATGTTCATACACACATTTTTTGTATTAAATACCTAAGCTGTGTTTAATTTATCCTTAAGTATGATCTAAGAATTTTTTTTCTATAGCATGGTTCAACTTGATACCATCTGTCATAGTTACTTTTTCGTCTCTGTGACTCAACATGTACAAATTAGGGAAGGAAAAGTTTATTTTAGCTTACAGTGTCAGAGGGCACAGTCAATCTGCAGGGAGCCAACAATAGTGGAAGCACAGGCTGCAGTGGAAGTGGAAGCAGCCCCTCACAACATTGCAAACAGAAATCCAAGTCAAGTCCAGTCCAGTCCAGTCCAGTCCCAGTGACCCACACCTTCTGTGTCCAGCCTCAGTATTCCACCTCTTTCCAGGTTTAAGCCCCCATCATATCCCTGTGACCCAGTCCACACGCTTGTAACCCAGCCCATAAACCTGCAGTCTGCAATCTGCCACAGGCCTGTCTTCCACCACACACCTATAATCCACCCCTTCACACCAAGCTCTGATCTCTCATAGATAATCCACAGTATCCCAATACTTGAGACTTTGGGGGGACATTCCGGATTCAAACCACAATATCACCATACTCTATTTGAAAGCTAGTCTTTCCTCCCACTGATTTGCAGTGTGGCTTCTTATGTTGACTACTAGATTGAACATAAAGCGGGATTAATGCCTGGATTTTCTATTCTGCTCTGCTGACCTCTCTATCTGTGCAACAATCTAAAGACAGTTAAGAGAAGCTTTAGAGTTTAAATGCTCAATCTCTGTAAGTACTGGCATTTTAGACTAGATAACTTCTTGTGGTTGAGGGTTGCTTTGGGCAATGGGAGGTTTAGAACGGTCTCTTGTCTCTACCTAGTAGATTCCCCCAGTGTTCCATACTACCTCCAGTCCTGGCTGTGACAGTGGCAAATGTTTTCAAGCACCATGGAAGGTCCAGTGAGTGGAAAAAGACCCCCTACTTGAGAATCATTGCTTATGTCTTAATATCTGGTGATGTGGTCACCTTCCTTTGCCTTCATTTGCTTTCTTGTTTGTTTCAGTCTCCCAAGTACACTTTAAAAGCCACAAGTTTTGTTCCAAAAGAAAATACATCATTTTTATTAGAATGGCATTAAGGTAATGCAGCAATGGAAGGATGAGCCCTTTATGATATTGAGGACTTCTAATCTAAGAAGATAGACAGTTACAGTCGTTCAGGTTTGTCTCTGTACCTTCCAGGAGTCTGTTATAATTTTTCTCATTTCATTCTAGATTGATAGATAAGGGTATAAAAATAATTTGTACCTTTAATTTAATAACCCAATATTTTATTCATTTTCTGCTTATAATGTTTCTATTCACTACTTTAGGTTTTCCAGTTACAAATAGCATTTATAACTAGTACAATCCTACAGAAGTTTCTGTTAGAAAGAAAATGCTTGATATCAACACTAGCCAACCTGGTAGTTACTACTTAGATATAGTTCTTGAGCACTCAGGTAGTGTGGCTAGTGTAACTGAGGAATTTAACTTTAAATTTTCTTGAATTTTGATAAGAAAAAGTTTAATAACTACATGTGGTCATTAACTACCATTATTGGACAGTGTTTTACCACTGGCTTTTCAATCTTTATGCATGTGATTATTAACTTTAATCTATTTGCATTGGCTAACACTTCCAAATAATACTAAAAATGAGTGGTGATCTAAATGCATTATTACACTGTTTCTAACTTCTGTGGGAAAACATACAATGTTTTCCTGTTAAATAAGATAAATGCTGATTCAGCATGTGTGTATCTATTTCATATTAAGGAAGTATCTATAAATTAATAGTTGAATATTTTTAGAAAAACTATAGACTAAATTTGTCAAATATCTTTTTTATATTTACAAAGATGTTTGTCTCATTTTCCCCTTTAATTCTATAAATTCAGTGAATTAAATTATAGATTTCTTAGTGGTGAGCCAGCCTTGCATTCCTGAAATAAACTGTGCTTCATTGGGTCACCTGTTGGGGCCTGTGGAAGTCCCCTTAATGAGGAGATGAGGACTGGAACTTGCGTGCCGGCTGGGCACCATGTGGTTGAGGCTCTTTCTGTAGGGCAACACTTCCTGGGGTAATCCAGCAACTGTCAGAGTCTGTAAAGGCTGAAGGCTTCTCCAGCTTCAGACATCCATGGAATAGTGGGAATTGCTGGAGGCTTCCTGCTTCTCCTTTTTCTGCTGAACGATTATGTATTTCTGTGTTTCATAGTGTCTCGGTCACATCCCCAATGTACTTTGGTGCTCTGCCTTGCTCACTTCAATGAAACTGCTACTTTTTTTTAACAAATTGTCTTGACCCTTTGTGGTATGCTAGGCTATAATTTCGTCATACTTGGCCCATTGATGTAAACGTCTTCCACACCCAACGAGTCTTTATCATGAATAGATGTTGAATTCTATCAATATTTTTGCATCAATTGAGATGAACTTAAGTTTTTTGAACTTCAGAATACTGATGTAATGTTGTATGTGTTTTGTATATGTTGAGCTATCCTAGAAATCCTATGATAAATCCCATTTGATTACAGTTATACATTTTAATACACTGTCAGATTTTATTTGCTTGCTTTTTTAATTTTAAAGAAAATTTTTGCGTCTATGGTGATCAGAATTATTGATCTATTGTTTTCTTTTGTTGCTTTAAGCTTTTGTCTGATTTAATAATAGGATAATAATGGATTCTGTGAATGACTTTGGGAAGGTTCCATCTTTTTCAATATTTTAGGATAGTTTGAGAATAATTGGCCTTATTTCTTCTTTAAGGATTTGGTAAATGTTAGCAGTGAAGCCAACCAGTCCTAAGCTTTTCTTTCTTAGGAAACTTTTTGCTATTGATTCGATTTCATTACTTGTTATTGATTTCTCCAGGCTTTCTATTTGGCTTGGTATTTGTGCCCAGAAATATATCCACTCATTTCTTCTATTTTTCCAATTTTTTGGCATATAGTTGCCCGTAATATCCAATAATAATTCATCACACTTCTGTGATAAGATCTGGTGTGTGTGGATGTGTGTGCATGTGTCACTGGGGATTGTACTCAGTGTCCCAAAAAATGGTAGGCAAGTGCTTTACCACTGAACTACATCCTTAGCCCTATTTTTATATTTGGAGACAGGATCATGTTAGATTTCCCATGCTGGCCTTGAACTTGCAGTTCTCCTGACTCAGCCACTCAAGTAGCTGGGATTATAGATGTGCACCCATACAGTCAGCGTAAGGTCTGTCTTGTTTATCTCTGTTTTTATTTGGGTTTGGCTCTCTTTTACTTGTTAGCTAGCTGAAAGTTTGTCAGAGCTTGTTTTCAAAACACCAACTCTTCATTTCATTGATGTTTTATGTTAGTTCTTTAAGTCTCTGTTGTTTACTTCTACTTTGGTCTTTATTACTTCCTTACACTAACTGGGTCTTTTAGTGCATTTCTTTGTTTGGAGCAAGGGTGCTGGGGCTCAAATCTAGGGCCTCCCAGAGCTACCCTCCCAGGACTTTCTCATCCCTTGAGTTACTTCATTAAGTTGTTTACTTGAGAGCTTTCTGGTTTTTGGTGCAGGCACTTATTACTATAACCTTCCCCTTCCCTCTACTTTTGCCTTATCATATAAGTTTTGATTTATGTTATGTTATTATTTTTATTTTTTTCAAGAAAGTTTTAAATTTCCCTTTTGACTTTTTTAGAGAAGAGGGCAGAATAGTCAGGTCAGATTAGGGAAGTGGGTCTTTGACAGGCTAAATGTGAGATCAAACTGAGGCAAAAGCAAAACGAGCCACAGTCTAAGATGGCAACTAATGGTCCTGTCCTACTCACTTCCTGGTTCTTCCTCCCTTAAAGGTATTCCCCAGGCTTAATTTCATGGGGCTTTACCCTTGGCATGCCCAAGGGAAAAGGAGAGGGAGGAGAAATTGCATACTATAATACTATCCCTTGTCATCACTAAGATAGTGACAGTAGGTGTTCAGATGTCCATGAGTCAACTGGGTCTCCCTCCATGCTTATGCATGCAAGTGGAGGATTCAGTCACTAAGTCACCACCATGATCTCTGGGCCTACCTGAGAGACACAAATTGGGGGTGCTAGAGGGAGATAAAAGGGCCTGAACCCATTTGGGGAGCAGATTCCCAGTCCCAGGGGCCCCTCTTTACTGTACTGCAAGGAGCTTTTTATTGCTATCTCCTGTAATAAATTTTGTTTTTGTTCTGCTTCTTCTATGTCTCCTGTCTCTTTTTCTACAAGAGGAATGAGTGTTGGGACCTGGGAAAGCACCCTCCAGAGGAAGGTCTGTGACCACCCTGCAACAGTTTCTTCTCTGAACCACGGGTCATTCAAGAGAAGGTTATTCAATTTTAATGAATCTATAACTTGAGAAGTTTTTCTTGTCGCATTCTAATTTTATCCTATTGTAGGGATGGGAATTTTAAGGTGTCATTTCAACTTATTTAGAATAATTTGAGTCTTCTTTTGTGTACTCTACATTGGTAATTGTGCTTCTGGCCAACGTTATAGTGGTTTTCATAGTGAAAGATCAGATTTTGTTTTGGTGATGTGTTTTAGATATCAGTTGCACAGCTGTGTTGGCTTTGATTCTAGAGAATTTCTTTAGTGTAGTGTCCATGTAACTTTTTCAGCTAAAATCAATGGCTGCATCTGTGGGAGTCTCAGTGGCCTGTGTTACAGAGGCTATGGGATCGTGCTACCAGTTGGATGCAATGTTTTTACATGTGGTAGTCTCACTGGCACCTCTCAGCATGTTGTGCCTCTTTGTGGTTGTGGGGTGTCTGTTACTTTCTGCAGCTCACATAACACAGGGCTGATCCTTGGCCCATGTCAGTGTGGAGCAGTATGCCTAAGGGGAGGATAGGATTTATGTCAGTGCCTCAGGGCCACATGGAGGCTGGATTGCACTTGTAGGCCCAAATGGTGGGCCTATCAAAGACTGTACCAGTGACTTCACCTGGCCTTAGGGGACTGACATGCTCAGGGTCAGGTAGCCAGATACTTTCATGACCTTAGGAGGTCAAGTTTCTGAGAACAGCTTGGCTGCTTAACACTCCTAGGGCCACAGAAAGATGGGCAGGGCCACCTAACTACTTTTTGAAGTCTCAGGTCAAGCTACTCAGGTGAGGCTATATAGTTAGGTCTAGGGGACAACCTGTCTGCTCTCTAGGGCTTTTTGGACCAGATGTCCTCAGTAGCTACTCCACCAGTTTTCAGAGTAGTGGGAAGGTGGATAAGGCCATCTGGTTATTTCCTGGCGACCTCAGTGGGGCCGAACCACTCGGGGACACCTGCTTGGGTGCTTTCCTGGGTAGGCAGAAGCACCTGTTTCCTGAGGTCTCTGCAGGCTGAGTTGCTCAGGCTTGGCTGCCAAGGTGCTTCCCCAGGGTGAGGGGAGTACGTGGACCACAGTCTGCAGGACGTTAGACAGGCAGGGTGTGCCACTATACAATAGGATCCTGAGAGGATGCTGGGCACAATGTGGGTGGGGCTCTTTCTCTATGGCAATTCTTCCTCAGAGTAATCCAGCTGCTCTCAGGGTCTTTGAAGGCTGCAGGCTTCTCCAGCAGCAAATGCTTCCGATGTTCATGAAATGAGTGGGAATTGCTGGAGGCTTCCTTTTTCCCCTGTTCCTGCTGAAAAATTAGATGTTTCAGCGTCTCTGTCATATCACTAATGTACTCTGGTGCTCTGCCTTGAACATTTCAATGAAATATTTAGAAAAAATTTGTCTTCATCCTTTGTCGTATGTGAATCACTTCTAATCAGTTATGCGTCTGATGCCACTCTCCCAAATTTTAATTATGACATTTAAGTTATACATAAAAAGAATATTCCATGTACATATAGAATTAAATGATTTAATATCACATAAATAATAAAACAGAACATGATCATGTTCTTTTGTGAGTTTAATATATGCATATATTAAATATGTTACTTAAGAACAGGTTTACTTACTTTATGTCTGTTTCTTTTAAAAATGGAAAACCCCTAAAATAATAACAAAAATTTAAAAAATGGACAAATGCTTCCTATTTAGATGAGTTTTAGACCAAAAATGTTTTCCTTAGACCAAAAGTATTTTTCTTGCATGTTATCCTCCAATCTTTTCCCATTTTTTAACTAATATTTTTGCATAGTTCCAAGAAACAAAGATTAACTTTTAAAATAAATAACCAGTAAAAATTGTGTATAATTAAGGAATCCAGCTAGAAGAAATGTAATGGCTTTTCATTTTCACTTAGAATGAAATGTATAATACCCAAGGGGATTTTTCAAGGTCTTGTCAGCTGCTTCTTGGAACTGTCCTTTAAGAACTGCTGATACTAGTGTTTCCACTATTCCATTTTCACAAAGGCACATTAAGTAATTAAATACAAAGCCTGCAGTCCACCTGCCCAACCTAACATGTTGGATCCAAACGTTATTATCAGCTGATTCATTAATTTCAGTGAGTTTAAGGTGTAACAATCATGAATTGACTCTTAAGTTTCCATGACTAGGATTCCTGATATACAAATTACCATCAAATTATGCAAGTGGTACAAAAGATGATGCCAATTCGGATAAAACTGCTTCTGAAATTAAATCACCTAGACCAGT